>PVIC010001931.1:5759-38810 GCA_004025085.1 Thryonomys swinderianus
AAAAAAAAGAAGAAAGAAAAGAGTAGAAAGATAGAGACAAAAATTAAATTAAACCAGTCCAAGAAGTCCAATATCCTTCAGTTAAGAGTTCCACAAAGAAAGAACAGGGAAAATGGTCAAAGGACAAGGGAATCAGCCTGAACTGAAGGTTCTGGGATTGTGTCTGCCCTTCCCCCTTCTTCTCCCTCTGGCCCTCCCTGTCCCCTCCTTTCATCCTCCCCCTTCCCCTGCCTTCCCCAGTGCTGGGATGGAACTGAGGCCCCTGCCCATCCCACACAGGGTCTACCACCGAGCTATATGCCCAGCCCTGCATGGCACAGTCTCCACAGCCTCCTTGGAACTTCAGAGAAAATAGAAGGAAGATTTCAAAGACCCAAGTCGGAAAGTGTTCCAGTTGTAGATCTAAACCAGCCCTGGCAGGTGGTCCAGGCTATTGCACTCCGTACCACACCTTGACCTTCCCCCCATTGGCACAGGCCTGCAGCCCTGCAGCCACCCTGGCTGGCACAGTTGGCTCATCTTGCTATCACTGCTCCCCATGGACATGTTCTCCCTTGATCACCCACGCAAGAGATTTGCATACCAGAGGCTTACTGCATTTGCCCTGGGAGGAGCTTTCCCCTTCCAAGGAGTCATTGCTTTAGTCCCCTCCTCCCACCTGCTCTCTGCTCCCTAGAACTGTAAGTGCCAACTAGGTGGGTGCTGCTTGGACTGCCCTGAGGGGCTGGGGCTGCATTGGCCGGCGCAGAAGAGGCCCTCCACGCCACCTGGGGGAAGCCTGGCCTGCACATGGGCAGCAGCTGCCTCTCCTACCGTCCCCCAGAGCCACAGGCAGTCACAGGCAGCTGGACCCGGAGTGTGAGATGCAGGGGTGGATTCACAGTGTCAGGCAGGGCTCACGGGTGCCAGGACTGAGGGCAGGTACTGGGTGGGTGCTGCCCGCCACGAGCAGCCTACATGAGATAAAAGGAACAGAAAGATACTGCCAGGTCCTCCAGCTGGTTTGCTCTCTTGTCCAACACTCTGAGCTGTTTCTCGTCTGCCATGCTCCTCCATCCATTCACCACCCTGCCTCAGAGCAGCTGGTCATGGGCGAGACCTCTGCAGATTGTGAGCTAGATAACCTCTCCTCCTTTAACGCTGGTGTCAGACATTTTGTCTCAGCAATGAGAGAAGTAACTAAGACAATGCCTCTCAACAGACGGATGGATACAGAAAATGTGAGGCTTATACACAGTGGAGCACTACTCTGCCATAAAGAAGGATTAACTCGAGTCAAGTGGAGGGAAATGGATGCACCTTGAGACTACAGTACTAAGTGACATAAATTAGTCACACAAGCTCAATATCCCTCTTCTATGGGAACCCAAAACATAAATAAGGAGCACAATAGAAGATACATAATAGGAAGTAGGGAGAGAGACATTTCCAAAACAGGGAGGGACACTGTGAGATGGAGAGGGGTGGGGGAAGGAAGGAAATGGAAGACTTGAAGGGAAAAATAGCAACTGAACTGAAGGAAGGAGTGGGGATGGATGGGGACAAAACATTTGGGGTGTTAAAGGCGCGGGGTGAGTCTTGCGCTAAGTATGATCACGCAGACTCAAGTGTGCACTCTGACGGTCTTTAAAAGGGTGGCCAGCACAGCCTGCCAAGGGAGGCCGACACTGGAAAGAGTGCCCATGTGGTGGGCAGTTCCAGGTCCTGTGCCAGGCTCTGGAGAAGTGTTTGGAATCATGATTGTCACCTAGAAAACTGAAAGGAGCTGAAAACACTTCCACTAACTCCAGGAAAGACACCAAATTGCACAGGAATTGAAATGTTACTGTGCTACCCCAAGCGGCTCAGCTATAAACCATTTTTTCTTTCCTTCTTTTATTTTTGAGACTGAATCTCACTGTTTAGCCCAGGCTGGCTCTAACTCTTGGTGATCCTCTTGCCTCAGTCTCCTTCGTGCTGGGATGACAGGCGTGTGCCACATGCCCCACGGGGCAGGAGAGCAAGCATCCAGGGAGACTGCTGGAGATGGGCTGAAAGTCGGTGCCTGGCTGTTAGATCAGACACACTCCAGTATGTTTTATTAGTCTTTTAGTTTATTTCTTGCTGACACTCAGGTAAACCCAAAGGAGTGGTGCTGAGTGCTCTCTCAGGAAGTGTCCAGGGACCAGCGGCTGAATGCATCTCACGTGAGGAGGACCAGAGACAATTCAGACAACAGGACCAAGCTCCTGGCCTGGCCACAGTGAGGCAGGGCGTTCACTGCTTCCCAGCTGGACCCCACCCAAAAATAAACACCTGTGGGCCTTGAGACAGCCTCTAGAGAGGCATTTCACGCAGGGTGGCGTCCGTGGTCCCTGGGATGTTCACAGTCATCAGTCAGGAAGGATTTTAAGTGTGTCACTGAGTAGACTCCAGGTTCTAAGCCGTGCGCTTCTCCCTTTCTTACCTATGTAGCCCATCTGTGTTTGCCTGCTGTAAGCCCTTTTCCTGCTGCGTGTGCTACAAAGACTCAGAATAGATGCTGACAGCTAAAAATAATCAAACTTACACCATCTATGCCAGGATTGAAGAGAAGAAAAAAACGTGAAACTAGTTATCATCCTATTTACTTCTGTAAACATAAACTTCTATTAATGTTTACATGGGAAGTAGAACAGAATTTTATGAAATAATGAAGCTCTCTCTTTTTGATTGTTTTTTGGAAGCGTCTCACCATGTAGTCCAGGCTCGATGTAGCCCAGGCTGGCCTTGCACCTGCAGCGATCCTCCTGCCTCAGACTCTGGAGTGCTGGGATTCCAGCTATACAGCAGTGTGCCTGGCTGGGCCGATGTTCCAAATAAAGAATGGGTTCCTGGCCTCCTCCGGGGTCTCGTCTTCCACCTCATCTGCTTCCTCGCTTTGGAAGTAGTAGCTTCTTACCTGTGAGTTTAAAAATACAGTTAGCTTAAATGTGCTCGGAATGCCTGGTGTCTCTTTTATGATACATTCCCCTTTCTCTCTAATGCTTTATAGTTTTAATAATGACTGTCTTATGATAGTATTTTAGGCTAGATCAGGATTTACATACAAAAACCCAAATAGCTGCCTAGTTCCAAATGGAAAATAAACTAAAAGACAGAAATTGAGATGGGCTCTATCTAATGACAGACATTCAGCCCAGAGCCTCCACTGCCCAGCACAGTGGGCCCTTTGGCAGGATTGCTGGGGCGGCTGTGGTGACCACGCACTGTGCTGGCAGAGAGCTTCCTGCCCCTGGCTCTTCCCTACGGAGGACTTTGGCACTGGTACTGCACGCTGTGGGCCATAGGCCAGCATCTACGAACAGAGAAAGGGAAAAGAGTATCAGAGGAACTGTTGACACAGAAAACACCTATGTCACCTATATCTGCTGTGGCGACTGGGCGTGGAGAATGTGGCTCTGTCCCCCGGGATGCTGCTGGGTTGTAGTATGACACGTGGAGGAAAATGGGTGCATTCAAGGCAGTAAACCGGACACAGTGTAAGTATGGACAGCACCTCTCATCCGAGTGGGGCAAAGCATTCTTATCGGGAGAATGGTAAGGATGGATAGAGGGGGACAAGGGGGTGCACCTCTCACAACAGGGAAATTCCTGTCCAAGAGAAGGAAGGTGAGGGGTGAGGAGCAGGCGGGAAGCAGGGAGAACAGAGATGTGCCCTGTCTGGGGCCCTGATTACCTCAGTCAGGTAAATACCATGTGCCGTGACAGGAGCTGAGAGTAATACTGCCAACCAGAGGGGAAAGCAGGACTGGGAGCTGGAGGAGGGGAGGGGGTGGTTAAAAAAAGACACGGCATGGGCCAGAGATTTAGCTCAGTGGTTCCAGCGCCTGCCTCACAAGCACAAGGCCCTGAGTTCGATCCCCTGATAACCACATACAATGATGGGCGTGGAGACTCACATCTACCAGTAATCAATACCACATACTACAGTGCCGGGCGTGGTGCCTCATGCCTGTAATCTCAGCATTCGGGTGGCAGAGACAGGAGGATTGCTGAGTTCCAGGCTTGCCTGGGCTATAGAGTGAGCTCAGGGCCAGCCTGAACTACAAAGCGAGACCCTGTCTCAAAAAAAAAAAAAAGAAACATGGCATGGTATGTGTGTGTGGCCACACCCCAAGGTGCTTGGAAATTACTTGAACTACAAATGTGAAATCACAAAATAAAAATTTTTGAAAAGATAATATTTCTTTTGTTTTGTATTGTATTTTGACACAGGTTCTCACTTTACAGCCCAGGCTGGCCTTGAACTCAGGGCCACCCTCCTGCCTCAGCCTCCCGAGTCCGGGGATGACTGGCAAGTGCCCCCATGTCCACTGGAAAGGTGTTCTGTCACTGTCACCTACAGGGAAGGCCACATGGATGTGTGTTGACCCCGGCTGGGCTGGTGGGCTGTGAAGAACAGTGGTCTTCAGCCCAGATGTGGCCAATGCTCCCAGCAGAGGCACTGACCACTCTGTCCAAAGCCTGATGTCCTGGGCTCTGATCTCTCTGGCCTGAGTTTCACTGAACAAACTGCGTGTCTGTCAGGAGAACAGAGGGGCAGAGCTTGGACTGGTGCCTGAGCTTGGACTCTTCCACATAAATGGGAAAAGCTGACCAGTGTGCAAGGACTGTGGATGGTCTTCCCAAACAGATTTCCACTCAGGGGAGCTGGGGCTGGAACCCAGGGCATCTACCTGGACCAGGAGTGATCCTGCTACCACGCAGACGGCTGGTCATTAATTCCCTTTACATCTCACATCCGAACAGGCCTGGCTGTAGGCAGCTCCAGGCCCCAGGGAGGTGCACACACCTGGGACCATAGATCTGTAGAGGAGGAAGTCTAGGGAGTGTGCTGTGTCTCACAGCTGAGCGTGGGGCCAGGGCAGCTTCTCCTCTTGCTCATGGCTGTGCGGTTTCCCAACAGGGACACAGTCCTGCTCCTTCCTTGGTTCGGTTCCCAGCCAAGGTGGGCACTATCTCCTAATGCCAGCAGACAGCAGCCAGTTAACTGGCATGGCTTAGGGGTACAATTTGGTACCTGTTGCCATCTGTGTTTTTCCAGGGCATGCAATAGGCAAAATAATTGGCCAAGAATGGGCTGTTCAACATAACAATCACTGCTTGGCAGATTATTCATTTCTTTCCAGTGGTGAAGGTAAAAAGAAGTGGAGAAGGGGACACTTCGTGACAGCAATCTCCAATTATCACAGCTGTTTTCACAGGCAAGGGCCAAGGAGTCAGGAAAGAACACAACTAATCCAGCCAGCATGGAGGACTCAGGAGGTTGAGGCAGAGAAGCACGGCAAGCTCAAGGGCAGCCTGAACTACACAGCAAGGGCCTGTCTCAAAAACCAAACCAAAACAAAAAACCCAAGGAAAAGAAAGACAGTGTGCCCTGTCACCTGGTCACCCACCAACACTACTCTGTGCTCTTACACCTCCAAGTCAGTGCCTCCCATTAACAACGTGATTGCTGTTTTTTTTTTTTTTGAGACAGGGTCTTGCTTTGTAGTTCAGGCTGGCTCTGAGCTCACTATGGAGCCCAGGCAAGCCTCGAACTCAGCAATCCTCCTGTCTCTGCCTCCTGAGTGCTGGGATGACAGGCGTGAGCCACCACGCCCAGCACTGTAGTATGTGGTATTGATTGCTGGTGGGCATGAGCCACCATGCCCAGCATTGTATGTGGTTACCAGGGGATCAAACTCAGGACCTTGCGCTTGCGAGGCAGGCGCCGGAACCACTGAGCTAATCATCCGGCCCCTATGATTGCTATGTTTTTGAGATGCTCTCTCATTATATGGTCCAGACTGGCCTCAAACTTGAGGTGATCTTCCTGCCTCAGCCTCCTGGAGTGCTGAGATTATAGGCATGTGCCACCACACCTGGCACTCAGTGGCTGTACTGAAATCCCTTTTCAACCTTGTTTATAATACTTTAAAAATAATTTAGCCTTTCAATTTCATTCTCGTCACAAAGCCTCCATGAGATAGGGTGGTCTATCTAACAACAGGAAACTTAAGAGAAGTCAAGCAGGTTTCTAAAATTCACAGCTTTTTGCTGCAACAATCAAAAGTAAAATTCAGGCCTTTTGGCTTCCAACCAAGTTTCTTTCTTCTCTAGGAAGAGTGTTTTCTTTTGATTTTAACATAAAAAATCTTAGGTAGGTATAGTGGCACATACTTGTAATCCCTGGGAGGCTGGGGTAGGAGGATTCCAAGTTCCAACCCAGACAGGGAACTTAGTGACTTCAGAAGATCTGTGTCCACATTTAAAAGGGACTGCAGTATAGCTTGTCTTGAAGGGCCCAGGCTTGATCTCTAGAACTGCAAAAAACAGAGCAAATCCAAACCAAACCTAGAACTTGCCTGGTGCAGTGGGTAAGGTGCTGCTCGTGCTGTGTGTTATGACCTGGCTCCTTCCCACTGCAGTCGTCCCTGTATCCCAGACAGCTCCTCAGAGTCATGCAGGCTCAGTACACATTGCAAGGGGTTAAGAGACAGGAGTGGCTCTTAGAAGGCACAGGAGTCACTGTGCTCCACACAGTCTTTTCCTGCTGGGCCCATGGAACAGCCTGGGTGTAGGCAGCAGGTGCGGCAGAGGCCTGCATCGGGCCTCCCCTGGGCAGCGAAGCACTCGGACAGTGTGCACTTACAGTATGATACATGTACACGCCACATAACACGGTTTTCCCTTCTCTTCCATAGTTTTGGTTTTCCTAGAGAGGCTCTCACTTTGTGCACAAGCTGACCTCGAAATTTTGGCAATCCTTCTGCTTCAGCTACCTGAGTGCTGGGAGGAGAGGTGTGGGTCCCCATACTCAGTTGCTGACATTCGCTTTTAAACAGGAGGAAACTGAGGCTCAGTAATTTGCTCAGAGTCTTGCAGCTGATGAATGGCAGAGGCAGATCAGCGGAGAGCTCTGTCAGAGGCCAGCCAGCCTCTTCATCCTTATTATGGGAAGTTTGAATTTTTAAAAATTTTGATGTAGCTTAAGATTACTACCTGTGTTACCTGTAGCCTACCAGGTCTGACACAGCCAGGTTCCACCTGCCAGGTGGGGAAAGGCTGCTCCAGATGTGATGTCCAGTCCTGGCAACCCAAAAGTTTGGTGGAAAGAACCTCCTTTGTGGAGACAGTATTTATTCTGGCTGCTCAGAGCCTAGGCCGCAGCCTGTCCCACTTTTCATGTTTTAAAGGGTATGTTAATTTCTCCTTCACCTGTCTGCTCAGTCACCTGGGTGCTTCTTCCTTTCCTCCCCAAAGTGGAGAAAGAAAGAAAATGTTTTCTTTTTCTGAAGGTTATATTAATAGAGATCGAGATTATGGGGATCATTATTTTAATGAGCTACCTCTCCAACAGCTTTGCCTCCTCACTGGCCACAGCTCTCACTGGAGGTGTGTTTCCTTCAATGTTGTATTCTGTGGTGGGCTGAGAAACCACCATGCTAGGAAGAAAATGACTGACCCGAGGATGTTGGGCAGGAAGGCACTGCGCTTACTTCAAGTCCGTTTTCTGAGACTGCTGAGATCCATGCCCTGATTTATTGATTTTTTTTTTTTTCTTTTTGGAGACAGGGTCTCACTTTGTAGTTCAGGCTGGCCCTGAGCTCACTATGGTGCCCAGGCAAGCCGCCGCGAACTCAGCAATCCTGTCTCTGCCTCCCGAGTGCTGGGATTACAGGCGTGAGCCACCACATCCGGCATCTGATTTATTGATTTTGTTGAGAGAGGAGCCTGGCACTTGTGGCGATCCTCTTGCCTCAGCTTCCCTGGTGTTGGGATCCACCGCAGTCTGATTCAAAGGGGCTCACTAGTTTTGCTCTGTGCTGGTATTGTTGTGCAAGGTGGCAAGGGGGAGGCCAGAGCCTTGGGGATCCGACCTGGAGGTACAATGCTGCGGTTACTACTCTCTGGGTTATCAGCTCATGGTCAAGTCCAGCAGTATACTGTAACCAAAATCTGCGACCCAGGTCGGGCACAGTATTTAGCTCAATTATTACTGTGAGGCCTAAATGTGTTATTCCAAAGTGAGAGTGGTGGTGCATGCTTGGAATCCCAGCAGTGGGGGTATGTGGCTGAGGCAGAAGGATCGACCACGAGCTCAAGGCCAGCCTGGACTGTACAGCAAGAGTCTGCCTCAAAACAAAACAAGAAAGTTACTCTATTTCTAAAGCAGCATCGAAACAAGAAAGCATGAGGTTAAACTCCCAGTCAATGTTGCAAATTCCTCCCGGGCTGCCTGTCTAATGCTGAGCTCTTTGCTGAGCTCCCAGTCCGCATTTCTCCTCTTCTGAGGGCGCAAACGGTCTTATTTTGCTAAGTAGGGGCACACAGGTGCCAGATGCACTCAGAACGCTCCAGCCTGTCCCGCTGAAGGCGTGCAGAGCGGACCAAGAAGCGAGACCGAGAGCTCCGGGCCCCGGGAGGCCCCGCGCCCACCCAGGTGCTTCGGGCCCCAAACCAGCTGAGCGCGCTCAAGTTTGGGACGCGCTGGCGACGCCAGACAAAGGCGCGCGGCCGGCTTTCCCCGTTCGCGGCGCACCAGCGCCCGCTCCACCCCGCCGCGCCCCGCCCGCACCCCTTTGTCGTCGGCCAGCCGGAGCGAGGGGCGTGTCCGTCCCTGTCCCCGTCCCCAGACCTGTCCCCGCCTAGTAGCGCGCCGGCCGGGCCGCGCTCAGGCTGTGGGCGACGAGCGGGGCCGCGCTTCTGCCCCTGGCTCGGGTCTTCGGCACGGGGCGGGGCTCGCCGCGGTTGGCGGCCTCCGATTGGCTGTGGGTACCGGGGCACCGCACCATGATTGGACCGCGGTGCTGTCTGGCGCGCGGGCGCGCGAGGTGGGGAGGGGGCGCTGGAAGCTGCTGGAAATCGAGAGGCGGGGGGCGCCACGGGGGCGGGGCGGGGCCATACCGACCCCGCCCCTGCCCCGCCCTCTCCCCGCCCCGCGCCGCGCTCCGACCGCGGGCGGCCCAGGCGGGCGCCGCTGCATCCCCATCCTCGCGTCGCCGGCGCCGCGCGAGCACCATGGCCACCTCGAGCACCACGGGCTCCACCCTGCTGCAGCCGCTCAGCAGCGCCGTGCGGCTGCCTATTGACCAGGTACAGCTGGCGCGACGGCCCCGCCGGCCTGGGGCGGCCGCCGGGTGGGGGCGGGGCGCCGGCCGGGGGCGAGCGCGGCGCTGTCCGGCGCGGCCGGGGGTGAGCGTGGTATTGTCCGGCCCGGCGCCCGGTTTTGGCCCCGCGGCGGCCCCGACCGCTCGAACCGACGTGCGCGCGCGCATGCTGTCGCTGCCCCGCGACGGCGCGGCCGGACGGAGCCGGGAGCCGGCGGTGCTGCGGGCCTGGCCGGCGGCAGACGGCGTGCGGAGCTGTGGCGGAGCGGCGCAGGGCGGCCGGGCCCCGGGAAGAGCGGGGGTCGACGGCGGGGCGGGCAGGGCGCGAGAACCAGCGCCGGAGTTCGCGAGCTGGGATGCGGCCGCGCCCTGCCCCTGCCCCGCCTCGCTGGGACGCGTCGACCCTGCGGGTCACACCGGGGAGGCCTCCGGGTCCACCGCTCGGTGGGCCTCGCCGGCTGGGGCAGCGCTGCTGGTGGAAAGCGGCGCCATTGTTACTCAGAAAAGAAAGTTTGCACGTATCTTGTCCGGAGTGGGGCGTCGGGGAAGGTACTGCCTGCTGCTTGCTGCCTGCCGCCTGCTGAGGCGGCCGCCCGGGCCGGGCGGGAGGGGATCGGCTTGGGCAGTTCAGGGATCCTGGCGGGTGGAGCACCTGGGCGCTGAGCAGTGCAGGACCGGGGCACGGTGCGGGCTTCTCCGTGTCCACACTGCTCTGCGTGGGAAGCATGGGAGCACGTTACTGTTCGTAGCATCTTAACTCTTCCGTGCTTTAGGGTTTTGAATAAATTGACCTGAGTGTGCTGAAAGAGTATTTTAAAAACTCCTGTCTGCTGTGCTAATCTGCCTTTTTGCTCACAGTTCAGGGTAACTTGCGGTTCATAGTGAGAGGGACCTGCCCGCGACGTGCCCCGTGGAAGTAGGTTAGAGCCCAGTTGTAACAGTTCTTCTCGTGTTGTGTGATAGGGGCCTCTAGGTTGGTTGGTAAGTTGATCAGGACTGAAGGATTTGGGGGCTTCTGGGCCCCTGGAGGACGCCGGGTCCTCCAGACTGCAAAGCGGCGGCTTATGACCTTTGGATGTATTACACCTCCGACCTAAATAGGTTGCTGCCCATGTGTGGCCGCTGGGGTGTGTCTGTCGAAAATTTTCTTGCTAATGAGGAGCGAGGGAGACACAGGCATAGGCTTTCGCAGTTCTTGTAGGGAAACAGGTTATGTTTCCTTCTTACCCTATTTTCTTTCTCTGCTCCTCCCTACTCTGGTGAAATGTTTTTACACGCTGATCTCTGGGCATTTATATAATGCTTATCATTTAAAACTGACTTAACGTTAGTGAGCTAATTTACATATCAGCAATCTGGAGAAAGTTCTTTTCCGTATTTGAAATAAGCAAGAGAGTCAGGGAAGTTGATAGGACCTATAATCCTTGGACTGTACCCATTTTATTAGCTACAGGTGTGGATGTAGTATTTTGGACAACTTTCGTTTTGCTGGAACTACTCTAAATTTGATGTTTGTTTTGAGACAGTCTCACTGTGTAGCCCAGGCCAGCCTTGATTTTGTGGTGATGCTCCTGTTGCAGCCTCCTGAGTGCTGGGTTTACAGGTGTGTGCCACCATGTGTGGCTTGTGGCTACTCTGATTTTTTGTAGTTGTGTACAGCCACACACTTGTGTGGTGATATGTACAGTATTTTGCGCTTTTCCCTTGTTCTAAGCAAGTCTTAAGAATGTGGGGCTAGTAACACCCAAGTCTTACCTTTAAGTAGTGATAGTATACAGCTCCTTTGAAACTGAAGAGTTTTTACTTTGAGGTTGCTTTAGAATGATGCAAAACTTACGTGAAACCTGATGAATGGCTATTTAGCCATTATTTTAAAATCAGGTAAAGTAGAAAACTTATAACTTGTAAATAATTGAGTCAAGAACTGGGAACTGGTTGTAATCAAATAGTGTGATTCAACAGGAAAAGGACAAATCTGGAAATGAAAAGTGTAAAAAATGTCACTTGTTAGTATGTTAATTTGGTATGTGCTAATTAACAATGTTTTGAAAGTTAGGGAATTATAGAAGCAGTTGCTGATGTCAGGAGGAAAGAACTTTAAGGTAGTAAAGATAACGTCCTGTTTAAAAGCGAGAGTGAGTGGGATTATGAGATGGTAGCAGTCTGTGGTATGCGGAGTACTAGACCGTCCCTGGCAGGTCAGCCAGCACAGGCTGGCAGTTTACTCTTTACTGAGAATTTCAGAGTTCTCTGAATTTTGAGTTAGCTAGAGCATTTTCTCAGTTGGCCTTAAATTTATTTATTTATTTATTTATCCTTTCTTTTGTTTGTTTGGCTTTTTTAATGAGACAGTCTCTCTGTGGTGGCCTTGAACTCACTATGAAGCTCAGCTGTCCTGGAATTGTCAGTGACCCTTGTGTCTCAGCCTCTTGCATCCTGAAATCACAAGAGTGCACCAGCATATCCAGCTGAGCTCAGTGGGCCTTAAATTTATTTATTTATTTATTTGTTTGTTTAGGGCTTCAGAGAATGTTTAAAATGATTCCAGTGAATACCCAGTTGATAGCAGGCAGACTCTCCTGGGGCAGACACTCAGAGGATGTAGTGCAGATGAGTCCTGTACTTTGAGGAGGTGGGAAGGGTGGGATGGGGGATATAACAAGATGCTCCCCCTTCCCTGGAAAGTGGCTCTCAATTTATTCATGAAGTTGGACATTTATTTCATTTATTTTTCAGTGTCTGAGAAATGTGAAGGTCTTGCCACAGGAGGGCAGGCCAGGTGCATTTCCTAGCTGGTCTTACGTGAAGAGCAGAGTGGCTGTGGGCCCTTCCTCCGATGAGTAGCTTTAAATTTACATAAAATATAAAGTCTGGAATCAAGTGAGGTTCCATGATGCTGGCAGGTAGGGAAGATCCAGCCTCCAATGTTTCCTCTTCTAGGCTTCTTTCCTGGCAACTGTGTTGTGGGGATAATGTTTCCTGGGAAGGAACCATAAGAGGAACAAGGATCTAGAGAAGTGAAACCTTCATGGAGGAAAAGGAATAGACCTGTAGCCAAGAGTGGACACACATGCCCATGATTGGGGGCTGAGGCAGGAGGATGGCAAGTTAAAGCTTAGCTTGGGCAACTTAGTAATTTTGTGAGACATAGTCTCAAGATAAAAATTAAAAATGGGTTGGGGATTTAGCTCAGTGGTTCCAACACCTGCCTCAAAGTGCAAGGTCCTAAGTTTCATCCCCAGTACCACATACTACAGTGCTGGGTATGGTGGCTCACACCTGCAGTCTCAGCACTTGGGAGGTAGAGGCAGGAGGATTGCTGTGGGTTCAAGCCAGCCTGGGCTACGTAGTGAGCTCAGGGCCAGCCTGAACTACAAAGGAGGATTGTGTCTCAAAAAACTAAAAAAAATAAAAATGGGCCAGGGATGTAGCTCAGTGTGAATGAAGGTACCACCCCAAAGGAGTAGCTAGAGATATCAGAATATTAGATATTACTGGACATAACTATGTTGTTATTTATGGCTGGTACGCCAGGTTTTTCTCCAAGCAAGTACTGAAATGGCACAAGGAGTACGGTGGGCAGTGTTCCAGGTCACTTTTTTTGTTTTGAATGAGGTGTCACTGTGTGCCCCAGGCTGGCTCAAGCTGGTGGGATCCAGCACGGGCGGGTGGGATCCAGCACGGGCAGCCGGAGTTCTCGCCCTCTCCCATGTCCACCACACCCTGAATCTCATGGATGCTGTGCCTCCTGCCCAGCCTTGGAGGGCTGAGGGTCTGGTGCTCCCCCAGGGTGTCCTGTGTGCCTGGTGTTCAGGGCTCTGGTGGAAAACAGGTCATACCAGGTGATGATAGCGCCATTTGCTAAGATGTGGGCAGACATCAAGATAGGGTGCCCTCGCTGCTTGGAGCCCTTGGTGGCAGGATGTGGGCTGCAGGAGCTTGGCCATAGCATCTGTGGCCTTCATCCTCAGGGCACTGTGATGAGACAGGCGCTTGTGTCTCTGCACACTGCACCTTCCCTGCACTGTGCCCGGCCTGCCTGCTTGGCCCTGCCTCTGTCTTGGGCCTTCTGGACTGGAACCTGGTACCCTCTGAGGCTGGCAGACCTGGTTGGTTCCCTGCCAGTGCTTGCTCCCCAGAGTGTTCCAGGACGCACCCTCCAGCTCCAGCCCGGCCTCCTAGTCTGGGACCCCTCTGAGTGTGGGTATGTGCGTGGGATGCTTACCAGTCCAAGTGTGTGCAGTGCTTTGTCTCAGGCCGCACACAGCTGGAGGGCTGAGAGCTGGGAGCTGTTTGTTTGTTTATTTAATTAATTCTATTTGCTTGTAGTTCTGGAACATGAACCCAGGACCTTCACAGTGAACTACATCCTCTTCCCCCCCTTCTTGTTTCTTATTTTGAAATGAGATGGTCTCATTGAGTTCCCAGGTTGGGCTCCAATTTAGGATCCACCTGCCTCAGCCTCCCAGAGTCCTAGAATGGTGGGCCTTACCACCCTGCCTGTCTCAGAGCCTTTATAAAAAGCTGTCTCAAATATCCTGTACACTTCTGGGCATGGGGCAGTGCCCTAGGTGAGAGCCACTGCGTGTTGCCTGCCTCCGTCCTGAGCTCTGCTCTCACTGCCGTCCCTGTCTCTGTAGTGCCCGAGCTGTGATCTCAGGGAGGGTTGGGGACCCGCATGTCCTTGCCTTTTCTGCTGGCTCCTAGTTTACTCCAGGCACTAGTGTGCCAGGGTGCTACCCTCTGGGAGCTCAGCTACCCAGGCAGGTGGCTGCCCTAGCTCTGTCCCCACCAGTAGGGTGTGCCGTCTCATTCATTCTTCACATCCTCCTCTGAGCTTCCGGTTCCTCAGGACCTGGGCCTTGGGGTCCCTTGCCGCCCACACCATGACCCCCTTACCCCCCGCATAGAGTGTGTTTGTAGGGAGCCACATAAGGGGGCACAGAGTGGCTCTGGTCTCATTGTCGCCTGCTTGCAGTGTGCCCTGGCAAGGTGCCTCCTCTGGAAGCTCTGGTTTTCTCTTCTCAAAGGTGAGGTGGCAGCAGGTCCACTTTCAGGCAGAGATGATGTACACAGAGGCCTGGGCAGACTGTGGCATTGAGTTTTCCCAGGGGCTCATGATGATTGTCCTGCCTCAGCCTCCTGAGGGCCAGCTCTACCTAGCTCTGTGCTTATCCATCTTGGACCCATGGTGCCACAGGAGTCGGCCAGGCAGAGGGGTGGGTGTCCCAGGGTGCCAGAGAGGCTGGGGTCCTCCTTGCCATCTCCCTCTGCCCTCCTGCATGGCAATCTTCAGATTGTGGTGGGCACCTGGGAGCCGGGAGCCCCCTATGGCCCTGTGGGGACCACATGGCCGATGTCCCTGAGGAAGAAGCTGATGTGCAAGTCCCTGCCTAGCATTGTTGTCTTGGAATGGGTGCTGGTGGAGAGCCTGGGAGAAGTGGGTGCAGTAACCGATGATCCCCAGAGATGGAGATAAGGCAAGATGTGAGCCTTCTGGCCAGCAGGTCCCCAGCTTGGTTGGAGCCTCATCCGCCTGTGGCCAGAGATGCTGGCAGAGGCAACCCTTCCTTGACGCCTCCCTCCTGCCATACCCATGTCCCTCCCACCCAGCCAGGGTGAGCCTGGCACCTGGCTGGCAGCAAGCAACACATCATGGCCAGCAGCACATGAGCTGTGTTCGTGCAGGAGAGGTCTGGCCACAGTGTTGGGCAGGGACTGAGTGAGCCTTCTGTTTTAGCCTGTAATCCCATAGAAGTGTTGGCACCTCTTGGAGGTTTTCTGTGCTAGACCAGCCTGTTTTCATGTTCATCTTGGTTCTTTGAGACGGGTCTCTCCATATAGTTTGGGCTGGCCGTGAAATCACTGCATAGCCCAGGCTGGCTTGAACTTGTGCTGGGATGACAGCTGTGCACCACCACACCTGGCAAACTAGCCGTTTGCATCAGATTACAGCTGTTGGATTAAACGTACCTTTATGTATGTTTAAGTTGTTCAGTTACATGTATATTAAAAATAAATAGCTCAGTGCTTAAGCAAATAAAACTTTTGATTCCTTTAATTTTCTCTTTGAAGGTAAATTATAGGCATAACTGCGATCCATGCAGTGGGGAGAGCTTGATGATATCTGTCCTGAGGACCTGCATGGAGAGGGGATTTGCCATTTGTAAAACCACTAGTCTTTTGAGTGTCCAATAAATAGTGATTAAATAGAATGCATCTAATTTAAGTGTTAACTTTCAAGATTGATGTGTAGACATGCAGGGAAGTTCCAGAAATTACCTACAAAGGGAATTGCCCAAGACTAGCTGAGCATGGTAGTGTCTGCCTGTAATCCCAGTACCCTGGAGACTGAGGAAGGAGGATCGCCCTGACTTTGAGGCCAACCTGCACAACGCGGGTTCAATACCAGCCTGAACTATATAGTGAGATCCTGTCTCAAAACACCAAAAATGGGAAGAAAAAACCAAGTTGCCCAAGATTAGCGATAAGCGTTACCAGTAAACTGTGGTAGTCTGTTTATCATTCGTGCTGCCCGGCCGGCTGGTCTTGTGGTCTTGTGGGTGGAAGTCACGAGTCCAGGGTCTGTCCCCACCCAGTGCTGGGGGGCAGCAGGCAGGGAGCACACGGGACACAGCTGGGCAGCTGGTTTTCGGTCCAGAGCTGACTCCCTCCTGTTCTAATGGCTGGCAAGGGCCCGTCGGTGCCTCCAGGGCCAAGTCCTCAGAGGAAGCTGGGTCGTGTTTAACTTTAATTTCTGTGTCTGTGGGTAGGTGACTGGCATCCACAGGGTCACACACGTCATGGGAAGGTGGTGGCTGCACATAACACCACTCTACCTTCCTTCGTCCCTTCATTTCTTGGTCAGAAATTGGGATTTTGAACAATTTGAAATAGGACTTTTCAAACTTTGCTAATATTTGGGTTTTGTCTCTGAGCCTGTGTCTCAGGAGCCCACTGCCATGTGTGACTGACTCACAGGCTGTGCTCAATCTGGATCGCACTACGTGGCCTGCAACTGGACCTCTACAGCCAGGCGAGGACTGAGCCGAGCAGCCCCGAACCTCAGAAGCTGAGGACGACAGAGAGGATGCTTCTCTTTCTTTCACTTGATTGAGACAGGCTTTCACTGTATGTTTCAGGCTGATCTTGAACTCAACTGTGATCCTCCTGCCCCAGCCTCCTGAGTGCTGGAATTACAGGCATGTGCCACCATGCCCAGCTGAAGATGCTTTTCTTATTTTTCACCTTTTAGTTATTAAGTTGCTTTTCATTGTTAAGTTGGCCCAAAGTCATTGCAAGTTTAGTTTTACCTACCTGGTTGTTTCTGTTGGGAGCTGACCCCACTGTGTGCCAGGCTGGACTTGGACGCTGCTGCTTTTGCAGCTCTGGGTTTCAAGTACAGACAGGCCTGTGTTCTTCATGGGGTGTGGGGTTAGCTGAAGAAAGCCTTGCTTGTGGGGAGCTGGGGCTGTTGGGAGAGGTCCCGAGGGGCTACACGCCTTGTCCTTGTCCTTGCAGGAATTCTGAGTGGGGCCAGAGCTGTTTATCGCTGCGACTGTCAGGCTCCCGCCAAAGTGGGCACGTGCTGAGTCTCCCTGCACCCTGTTGGAGGTGACAGCTGCTTCTCCAGTGCAGCCTCAAGAACAGCAGTGATGGGGACCTGAGGTTCAGGGAGGTCTCTCTGAGATGAGGCCCTGAACAGACGGTTGGTTGTCTGGGCACTGTGTCCGTGGCCCCTAGGCTGGCTCTTGCATTCTCCTTGGTGTCTGGAAAGTGCTGTGGAGCCCTGTGATAGGTGGGCATTGAAGTGCTGGTCTCAGCCTGGCGTCCACCATTGAGATGCGTTCATCAAAGAGTGCGGTGGGTGCACAGTGGGTGCAGCAGGGTGGTGGCCGTGGAGGAGGAGGCTGCAGCGGAGGCAATGAGGGTGGGAGGGGAGGTAGCACTGGAGTGGGTGAGTGGCTGAGTGACTTTACCTCTATGAGGTGGTGAGAGGCCTGGGGCCTACTTCTGAGGAATGGGACTGAGGTGCTGCGTAACAGCACCTGCAGCAGCTCGGTTTTTTTCTTCTTCTTTTTTTTTTTTTTTTTGCTTTTTTGGAGACAGGGTCTTGCGTTGTAGTTCAGGCTGGCCCTGAGCTTACTATGGTGCCCAGGCAAGCCGCCGCGAACTCAGCAATCCTCCTGTCTCTACCTCCCGAGTGCTGGGATTACAGGCGTGAGCCACCACGTCTGGCATTGTGGTATGCGGTGTTGATTGTTGGTGGGCATGTCTCCACACCCAGCATTATATGTGGTTACCGGGGATCGAACTCAGGTCCTTGCACTTGCGAGGCAGGCGCCGGAACCACTGAGCTAACCCTTCGGCCCCAGCAGCTCGGTTTTGAGGAGGCGGGGAAACGGGTGTCCCGGCCCCACCATGGAGGGCATGGACGTGGACCTGGGCCCCGAGCTGATGCAGAAGTTAAACTGCCTGGGCACCACCACCAAAGATGTGCTCATCTCTGAGTTCCAGCGTCTGCTAGGCATCCAGCTCAACCGGGACGGCTGTGCCTTCTTCTGGTGCTGGAGCCAGCCGGACAAAACAGCAGGGTCGTGAAGTCGAAGGGCGCGTATTAAGAAAAGAAGACAGGAAAGTGGGCTCAGGAGGATGTCTCAGTCGATACTGAGCAGGCCCTGAGTTTATTTTTCAGTGCTCTTTTATAGTATTTCTAGCTACAGTGTTTACGTGCAAGGCTAACAATTGACAATGTAGTTAGTGATTAACATATAAGTTTAACATGGTTAGAATCTAAGTTTACAAGAACTCAAAATGCAAAGATAACTCTTTCTGGCAGGCAGCACTTAAAAGTTTCTGGGATGAGCTCTCTCTGCTTGTAAAACTTCTCCCCAGGTGATCTGCAAACTTCTTATCTTATATTAAAGATTAACCCAGGTTCTCAAAGCGCAAGTCTTTGTCTCTTAGAATACTTCCCTATTCCTATCCTTGAGCGGTTACTTCCTTTTGTCATTTTATTTTATTTACTCACTAGAACAGTATCCTCTATCATTGATGCAGTCAGTTGTACTAGAGGAAGAACAGCAAACTCCTAGTAGAAGGGTCAAGGGAAGGCGAGTCTGAGCCAGACTTCTTTGATCAGGCATCCCAATGCATCGATCCAGAGGTCGCAGATCATCTTGGGAGCTGGGCAGCACTGTTTGGTATAGTGTGGATCTCACAACTGCTAGTTGGTGCAGCACCCAGTACAGATCTCCAGGCCTGAAAAGTCTCCTCCAGCAGGGTCTGCTTCCCACATTCTGGGACATGACCAACTGGAACTTATAAGCAGCAATTGGTGCCTATTATGACTTTGAGAGCCCAAACATCAGCGTGCCTTCTATGTCCTTTGTTGAAGATGTCACCATAGGAGAAGGCGAGTCAATACCTCTTGATACTCAGTTTGTGAAAACATGGCGGATCCAGAATTCTGGAGCAGAAGTCTGGCCTCCAGGGGTTTGTCTTAACTGTGTCAGGGGAGACCAGTTTGGATATGTGAACATGGTCATGGTGAGATCCCTAGAGCCCCAAGTGATTGCAGGTGTTAAGCATCCAGATGTGCAGCCCCAGCAGAACAGGAAGGTATCAGGGACAGTGGTGAATGTGCACTGCTACAGGACTCTACTATGGAGATGTCATCTGGGTGATTTTAAGTGTGGAGGTGGGTGGACTTTTAGGAATAACACAGCAGCTGTCATCTTTTGAAACGGAGTTCAACACACAGCTGCATCGCAAGGTAGATGGAAACTTCATCCCGTTTGCCTCTCCCCAAAAGAACTGACAATCAGATGAAAGCAACTTAAAAGACCCTGGGGGTTCTGGGTTCAACTCCATCAGCAAAAACACATGAGCTCCTGCTCCTGACCAAACCAAGCAAGATCAGGATAGACTCACAGAACTCTGTGAATCTGTCCCCCAGCAGTCACGCAAACAACCTATCAGTAATGACTTACAGTAAGGTAGGTGCCCTTGGAGAGGAGGAGAAGGGATAGGTGGTGGGCCTTGGGATCTGTACTACCCTCCATGACCGCCACCCCCAGAGGCACATCTAAGACTGTTGAGCTCTCCTGCCAACAGCAACAACATGAAAGCCCTCCATACCTACCTGTGCCTGTGAATGTCACTTTGTCCACTCTTGTAATTCACTTCTGCCTCCCTGCTCTGGTTTGGGTGTTGAAAGACCAGGTTCTTCACCTTTAGCGTTAAAAAAAAAAAAGTATTAGAATACCACCAAAAAAAAAAAAAAAAGAGTGGGGCAGGATTCTGAGTGTTGCCTAGTGCTGTGTTGGTAATTTTTACCTCATCGCGCAGTCCTGAGGATTGAACCCAGTGCCTTCGCACTGAGCTATGTCCCCAGCCCTGTTTAATGTTTTTTATTTTCAGATGTGTTAAGTTACTGTGTGGTGGGTGCGCAGTGGGCACAGTGGGGTGGTGACAGAGGAGCTAGAGACGGTGGAGGTGGCAATGTGGAGGAGGTGGTGGCGGCGTTGGGAGGGTGGGAGGGGGTAGCATTGGAGTGAGTGAGTGGCTGAGTGAATTCACCTGTCTGAGGCGTTGAGAGGCCTGGGGCCTACCTCTGAGGAGCAGGATCAAGATGCCTCCTAGCACGGGCCCCCTCTGGGTCTCCAGGCTCGTTGGTGAGGCTTTAGTTTCTGTCTTAGCCTCCCAGAGTTCTGGAAGTATAGGAATGCCACAGAACTCCCAGTTCCTCCTCTTGCTGGCACGTCTGTCAGAGCTGGTGGGGTCGCTGGGCCCTGTAGCTGCCTGTGGACACATGCTGTCCCACACAGGGTGCCGTGTAGTGGGCCCTGCCTGCGAGGGTGACCAGCACATGCGAGTGCTGTCCCCTGTCGGCCTTCTTGCCTTGTGTAGCTGCTGAGGGCACGAAGGCGCCACCTCTCGTGCCTGACACAGTCCGGTCCCCTGTCCAGCAGACCAGACCAACCACTCCTGCCGTTCCTCCATGGCTGGGCTGCCCTGTACTGTACAGCTGCGCCCTCTCTGCCTCCAGCCTGAGGGGCCCTTAAGGGGGACAGTGCCCCAGTGGCTGGACACCTGGTGTCTTTCCTGCCATTGGCCCAGCCTCAGAGTCTGGGGATGCCACAGGGACGGTGAGTGGCACCCCACAAACAGGGTGCCTGAGTGGAACTGTTCATAGTTGCTGTTGCCTGGGGTCTTTCTCACTTCAGCTGTGGGGTCCTTGCCACTTTGCTAGGAAGAAGGATAAACTGAGTCACATGAAGAAGATGGCTATGCCTTGAGCCCAGAGCTACTAGAAGTAATGGAGCTTAAACCGCGGTCCCAGGTAAAATGTAGCCAAGGCAAAACATGGGGAGCAGGGTGCCACAGAGGGGACGGGTGAGAGGGCAGCTGGGTCTCGGCAGGCTGGGCTATGTGACAGTGACCTGGCCAGGACACACTGGAGAGTGGTTGTGCTGCCCTGAAGGGTGACACCGTGCAGTGGCAGGTGGCAGGCAGGGAAGGGAAGGCTTCTGGGGATGCAAAGGCTCACTCAGTGCCTCAGGGCTCTGTTGTGTGGACTGGGAGTAGGGATGTGTAAGCCAGCTGGTCGTGGTGGCACACCTGTGAACCCTGCATTTGGGAGGTTGAAGCAGGAGGATCTCCTGGAGTTTAAGGCCAGCCTGGACCTGTGAAGAAGAGGAAAGCTCAGTAAGAGTTGTTTTTCATAGCAGAATCATGGCTTTTGTTTGAACACTGAAAACCAGTGCTTTGTTCCCAGCTTTCACCAAAGGCTGCATTTGCGGTAAAAGTCCAAATTTTTACTCTGCTTCTCAGTGAAACTATTTAATGAAGGTAAACTTGTTCATTCAGTCCTTTTTTTTTTTTCACTTGTACTTAGAAGTTTTTTCCTATATATGCTGCCAAAGCACTATAATTAGAACATTTTATTTGGAACCTTCTTAATGGCGTTTAACATTTTAAGTAAGTTCTAAAGCAGTTCTGTTTCTAAGGTCCAGTTAATAGAGAGCTTGTAGTGATTTTAAGAAAACTCTGGGCAGATACTTCTGCCTTGAGAAATTGCTATGTCAAAAGTAGAGTTCCCCATCTTTCTTTTCTTTAGTGCTGTGCTAGTGTCCGAATGAACTGGGCAGAGTCAAACTCTGTCGGTTGGATTGGCTTATGGGCAGAGGAGGATTATCGCTCCACAGGTTTGGGGAGTTATCTGCTGGGATAGAGCTGAGGGTTATTTTGTATCCTAGAAGACACAGCAAAGGCCAGTTCTTTGGGAGACTGACTCTCTGTGGCCCCAGGGAGGGCATTTTTTTATATTATTATTACAGCTCATGTTACTATAACTGATACATAAGTTTAAAAACCTTAGAAAGTCAGTATTACCGTGATCTCTCTGACCACAGTCCACACTCTGCATTGCAAGCTGCCCTCTGCCTTCAAGGACTGTCACTCTGGGTACTTGGGGATGACTGCTTTTGCTTTGTTTCTTGGTTTTATGACAAGCAAATGTCCCAGCCACGATGACTTACTGCTGGCTGTTGGCAGCTTCTGATGTTTGCATTTTTCTGAGAGGACCTGGACATGTGTGGATTTTTTGCTAACGGCACTGTGTGTTGCAATCGGGCCTGTGACCCTCCTGCCCTGGGATCTTTAGTGCTGCTGTGAAGTCCCCTCTTGTCAGAATAGTCACAGTGTGTCTGGCCGTAGCCTGTGGTTTCCCCATGGTGCTGGCTGGATGGAGAACATGTGTGGACATTCTGCATGCATTTCTTCCTGTCCTCACGGTTGCCCCTGGATGAGTGTTTTGCTGGATGAGGATAGTGAGTGTTCCTCTGTGGTCCTGCTGGCAGGAGAGAGGCCTGCAGCTCTGCATCGGACTCTGCCTTGTGTCTGACTTCAGAATGCTGGCGGTCTCAGGGGCACGCTAGTCATGGTGTCTTATTTGGGTTTAACTTTTATTAACTTTCTCATAAAGATTTATTTCTTTATTTGCAGTACTAGGGCTTGGATCCAGAACCTTCTCACTAAGCTGTACCCCCACTCCATTTTTTATTTTTTATTTTGAGACAGGGTCTCACTAAGTTGCTTAGTTGCCCAGGCTGGGCTTGAGCTTGCACCCTCCTGCCCCAGCCTCCCAGAGTGCTGGGATGACAGGTATGCGCCATGCCTAGCTTCCTAAGGGTCTTGGTGTGGCTCTGCTGTTTGGCTTTGGGCCCCAACATCCCTGCTGGACCCGGAGGTGGGTGTGTTAGGAGTATGCCTGTGGCACAGGGTGTTAGTTGCTGAGACTTGAGCAGCTTAGGAGTTTCACTTGGGGAAGTTTTAAGAAGGTCCAAATTCAAACGTGAAGGTGAAGTATTGAGGGCTCCTAGGACCCGCAGTCTTTCTAGCTGTCCAGGTGATGATCTGCAGCCAGAGCCAGTAGCAGAAGCCAAGGGTGCCTGGGCAGTGCTGTTCCTCTGTACTCCCTGCCTCCGTGGGACCTGCAGGGACGGCTGCTCCATGGACAGAACTCGCCCACAGTCCCCCACCGTACCAAGGCAGTCACACTGGGCCATGTTCTGCACTCTGCTTGTGGAGAGGATGTGGCTGCAGCACTGATTTGGGGGGTGCTGCTTTTGAGATTGATAGTTTTTGCGTGACCTGGGATAAAGTCGAGAGGTGCCTTCCACTGAGCCACATCCTCAGTCCTTCTACTTCACATCTTCTTTTTAATTTTGAAGCAGGGTTTCGGTAAGTTGCCCCAACTTGACTTTGCCACCCTCCTGCTTCAGCCTCCCCACGTGCCAGATCACAGGCATTTGCTGTACCCAGCTAGGGCTGCATTTATTGATTTGTTGAGGATAGAAATAGTTTTGAGCTGTCTTGAAATCTAAGTGGTCTTCTCTAAGTGTATTGTGGGGTACAGTGGAGCCAAGCTCCAGGGAAGAGTCATCAACAAACTCTGGCTTCATGCATGTGACAGTTTCTATTTTTTTTTTTCATAAAAGGGAGAAAAATTTTGGAACAGTTGATAAGATGCACTGATGTTGCCCAAAATGAGAAGGAACAAGTGAAAGGAATGTTCGCAATGTATTTTATTCAACAAGTCTATTCAGAATATTTTAACACTGTATTTCCCCCAAAAGGGACCTGGTCATGATATTGCTTTTTGCTCCAAAAGATGCAGCAGGGCTTGTTTTCAGGGGACAACTTGTTTTTTCACTTCAACAGTCTGCATATATTGGTGTCTGAGAATCCACATTTACGAAATGCTGTCCCAGCATCTTCTGGAGCAGCTTCCTAGCTCTCCAGCGCCTGTGTCCTGTCCGCAGTGGCTTCCCTCCGTGGGCACTCTGTCCACTGGCAGCACAGCTGGCAGACTGTCAGACTAGACTAGACTAGACTAGGCTGCAGAGTTCTTGTTAAACTGCTTGTGAATGAACATGCATGGCAGGGTCGGGGGCAAAGTGATGACCACTGAGAATGGCTCACACAAAAGGGGTGAAAACTCGTGGCCCAGGATTCAAGAGACACAGAGGAAAGGTAGATCACGACTTGGTGCGCCCCTTGGAAGTAAGGCGGGAGGGCTTTGGGGTCTTCAGCACGGCTGGAGGGCAAGGGCACAACTCAGGGCCCAGTGGCCTGCAGCTGGCACAGTGGCTCTATCCTGCAGTCCCTACTGGCACCTGCCCTCGCCCTCCCCTCTGGCCCGCAGGTAGAAAGTGCTGTCCAGCCTCCCAACTTTCATTTCTTTTTTTTTGTTTGTTTTTTTTGAGACAGGGTCTCGCTTTGTAGTTCAGGCTGGCCCTGAGCTCACTATGTAGCCCAGGCAAGCCTCGAACTCAGCAATCCTCCTGTCTCTGCCTCCCGAGTGCTGGGATTACAGGCGTGAGCCACCACGCCCTGCCAGCCTCCCAACTTTCTAGGCTGTGTCCAACCATCCTCAACATTGTCTGTGGTGTCCCTTAGACTCTCATGTCTCTTCCAGGGGGCGCTGAGTCGTGACTCGAGCCTCTTCTGCAGGGCTGTTGGTGGCAGTGGTGATTGTTAGGCTCTAAAATTACCCTGCACAAATAAAAACCATGAGAAGGAGACAGGTAGAGAGACCCAGAGATAACACATTATTCACACTGGTCCTGGACCCACCATCTTTGGATTTCCTAAGTCTTTGCATTACAGCTGGTCTAAATTTTTGTTAAGAGACATGTGAAAGAAGACATTGGAATATTTGAAAGTTACTGAGCTATAAGAAGCTAGGTAGACGTGTGTTGTTACTAACAGCAGCAACACTAATTTTCCAGTGTATTTGCTTGTATTTTTTTTTTTTTTGGTACTGTTTTTTTTCGGTACTGTTTCGGTACTTTTTTTTTTTTCTGTACTGGAACTCTGGCCCTTGTGCATCCAAGGTTGGCATGGTACCACTTGAGCTAAATCCCCAGCCCTTGTGTGGGTTTTTTTTTGCAGAAAAAGCATTGGGGCTGGAACCCTTGGGGCAGGGACTGTGGCGTCCACAATGGTGTTCACAGTGCCTGGTGGGTCCCTGAGCAGCAACTGCTACAGTCCTCAGACAGGTCTCCTGCCCAAACCATGGGTTCCCTGTGCTTTCCATTTGTATGTCCACTGCCTGTGTGCCACTCTGGGCTCTTCCAGGTGCCCCCTGCCTCCCATGCCTTGCCTGGGCACACATGGCACCAGTCGCAGGTAGTGTAGACCCTGGGTGTGACCTGACCCATCACTTTGAATTTGAGGCACATTGGTCACCGTTACTGTTTCTGTGCTCTTGTTTTTCAGTTGGAAGATCTGAATTTTGTATAATCATTGTGTGTGTGTGTGTGTGTATGAGTGCATGCTCATGTGCACGTGTGTGTTGAGGATTTAAATGCAACATCAAATGAAAAATTCAAGTCTGTTTCTAATACCCAGTTTTATTATTTCTTCGCAGGTCAACTTTGTAGTGTGCCAGCTCTTTGCCTTGTTCGCTGCTGTCTGGTTCCGAACTTATCTGCACTCAAGCAAAACTAGTTCTTTTATAAGACATGTAGTTGCCACCCTTCTGGGCCTTTATCTTGCATTTTTTTGCTTTGGATGGTAAGTAATTAGGTTGGTCGTGTTTAAATACAGACTTACGTGGATATACTTAAGAACTGTGTGTGTAGAAAGATACATTATGTCCGGTTTTGTTGTCAGGTTGCTTTTATTTAAGGGCAGCTGTGATATATTTACTTTGGATGCTATGACAGAGGATGGCATGGACTCTTCTGTTTGCCCTTCGAGCTGGTCCATTTCTTTGTCCCTAGAGCTTGTTTCTGAGTCGTGTTAGTGATGTGTCGTGATCTCATACATTTTAGTGGTGTTTTCGTCCACTTCCCTCATTGTCTAGGGAGGAATTTACTCATAACTTAGGAAAAAAGGCAGGTAAAGGACACACAAAGACATTTTATCTGTTCTGAGGAGTTCTTTCACCTATTGCAAGTCTTGATTGCCAAGACATAAAAGAAATTTTTTTAAATGGGGTTTTGGGTGGTTAATGTTTATTGATTGTTCTTGTTTTCAATTTTTCCTGTGCAGGTAGCTTTAAGGAGTCTAGCAAAGGCCATGGGCAGAGGTCTTGTGTCAGATTTTAGATTCTCCCATTAGTAAAACAAAAAGACAGGCTTCATTGTATTTGTGGAGGGAACAGATCACAGTGCCGAGAGAGCTGGGCACTGGCATCCCTCGCACTGGGGTGCATCTCCATGGGCTGGAAGCCACAGACAGGAGCAAAGCCCCTGCCCAGCTTCATTCCCGTGGGCCCCTGTGGAGCCCTGCTGTAGAGCCCTGGCTGGCACAGAGCCCCTGGCTGCCCTCTGTAGCAGGGAACAGGTGGAGGACAGAGCCCACTGCATCTGCTCTGGTGGCGTCATTGGAGGGCGCGAACCTGCAGGGCTCTGATAGGTCCACCTCAGGAGGGCTGGCACAGCCTGCCTCTGTCCCAGGCCTCCAGCAGGAGAGGCAGGCCGTGTCCCACTGAGCCACCACCCAGGCCTACCTCAGCGTTTCCTTCTCTTCTAGTTTTGGATGTTGAGTAGGGTCTTGTGCTGTGGCTTAGATTGGCCTTGAACTCACTCTGTAGCCCACATTGGCTCAGGGGAGTTAATTTATAATTGTCACTTCTCCTTTTAAATATCTTTCTAACATTATAGGGTAATGCATCTGGGTCTGGCTTGGCACCCTGGCCTGTTGCTCTGTGCAGGAACCTGTTACCCTCTTGTCTTTTTTTTTTTTTTTTTTGAGACAGGGTCTTGCTTTGTAGTTCAGGCTGGCCCTGAGCTCACTATGGTGCCCAGGCAAGCCGCTCGAACTCAGCAATCCTCCTGTCTCTGCCTCCCGAGTGCTGGGATTATAGGTGTGAGCCACCACACCCAGCATTGTGGTATGCGGTGTTGATTGTTGGTGGGCGTGAGTCTCCATACCCAGCATTATATGTGGTTACTGGGGATCAAACTCAAGACCTTGCGCTTGCGAGGCAGGTGCTGGAACCACTGAGCTAACCCTCCAGCCCCCTCTTGTCTTTTTCTCCTCTGTCCAGGGGAGCCGGCCCAACAGACACAGTGCAGGCTGAGGAGCTGGGACCAGAAGTGTTTCCAATTTCAGGTTTCCTACATGTGGGGATATCTGTGTGAACTTCCTGGCTGGGATCCGGAAGGCTCTGACTTGGTGCCCAGGGCCATCACATAGTGGTTCCCAGTACGCCGTCTCTTCGATCCATCTCAGTGCTGGTGTCAGGTCTCATAGCACAGGAGGTTTCTTGTCTCTCTAGCCAGTTGTCTTCTGGTGTCCGGTGCAGTCGGCTGTAGCTCAGGGCACAGGGCTTGCCTGGCACACACAAGGCCCTGGGTTCGATCCCTGGCCAGGACAGGCCAAGAGAACCTGACATGTACTCTATCCTGCTACAAATTAATCTTGTACCTGTCTTTATTGTGCTTTGGATTAAAAGAAAAACGGAAGTTAGAGTGCTTAAGCAGCCTATAGCTCACAGCACAGCTGCCCTTGCCCGCTGTGAAGCGGCAGCTGGAGGGAGTGCAGGCTTTGTGTTCCCACCTCTGAGTCATGCTTTGGTGCTGGTCTTGGGGACCCTGTGAGCCAGAAGTTCTGTCCTGTTTTGCACAAGGCCTCAGGGCTGCTGTAGTGCTGGCTGCAGCTGATAGAGCAGCGGGTGTGGCCTTTGTCACGGAGCCTGGGGAGCTGAGTGGACAGGCTGTGCTGATAAGTCGGGCCAGGTGCTGCCCACGGCCAGGGTGGCGAGGCCCTTGCACCTGGCATTGAAGCTCATAGACGTCAGCGGAGTGGGCGCCACTGTGGGGTGGGAGAGGCGCCTGTCAACATGGGATGGGGGGGCATTCCATGACTCCATCCCTCGTGATTTACCCAGAAAGGGAAAAGAAGAATTCGCTGAGCAGTGAAACACTCTTCCCTTGCTTCAGATGAAGACTTTTAGTGGCTCTGCTCTCACTTTTAAAGCCCTGGGAAGTGTCTACCAGTTAGTTCCCTTCAGCCCATTCACATCAACTCTGTAGTGAATTTTTAGTGTTGGCAATAAATAGGAAGTGGAAAATTAATTTTGAAAAGTGTATTTTCATCAGGTTTTTATTCTGTTCTTTTGAGATAAGGTCTTGGTATGTAGTTCAGGCTGGTTTAAAACTCATTATGTAGAGCCAGGGACTTAGCTCAGTGGTTACAGTGCCTGTGTTGCAAGTGCAAGGTCTCAAGTTCAATTCCTGGTACCAACAACAAAAAAACCTCATCATATAGTTGCTATCCTCAAACTCATGGCAGTCTTCCTGCCTCAGCCTCTGGTGATGGGATTACAGGCATGTGGTTTTGATTTTTGTTTGTTTGTTTGTTTATGAGACAGAGTCCCTTTATAGTTCAGGTTGCCCTTGAACTCACTGGATAACCCAGGCTGGCCTCAAACTCATACCAACCCTTCTGCCTCAGCCTCCTGACCGCTGGGATTACATGCAAGTGCCACCATACCTGGCTTCAATTTTTTTTTTTTGAAGTCCCTTCTGCTTCTGTCATGTGCAGCTTCTCTGCTGCCTCCTGCCCTTCATATTACAGCGGGCTGCAGGCCAGCCAAACATGTTGTATGTGTCTCCGAGGCAGGCTGGACTGGCTTGGCCTGCCCCGCAGGGAAAGCCCTTTGCTCCATGGTTCATACTGCAGCCAACTCCTTGTCCATAAAAGATCTGTGGAAAAAGCTGGGAGCAGAATGTCAAATATCCTTTCCCTGTAGAGGTGCCTGTCTTTCCGTAGTGATTGGATTATAAAATAATTTTAATCACAGGTTAAGATCTTTATGAATAGTTTAGTGTCCACAATGGTTTGACATTTTTATCAGAAATTATTTATGCCATGAAAATGGAAAGCAAATTGAGTAGAGCAGGAGGGTGGGAGGAGAGAGAAGCTCACGAATATGCGTAATCTCAGGGTCATTTAGGGTGGTTCTCATGAGGAAGTCCTGATCACATTTTCCTGAATTTTGTCAGATGAATGGATAAATTAATTTTCTCATTAATGGCTGATTTCTGCATTAGGACTTTAAAAATACTGGGTAGTGTAAGCTGAGAATGTCTCTGAGCTTCATCTCAGCAAGTTCAGGAACGGTGAGGTTAGCTGGGTGGCCTTCTTGTTTGGTGAGCTAGAAACTTGGGCCTTTGTTACTGTGAGTGCCATGGTCGCAGAGGCAAAGCAGGGCCAAGTAGCACTGCAGAGGCTGGTCTGGAAGGAGGCCGTGCCCGTCAGGGCTGCTCAGAGCCAGATTGGTCGAGCTTGCCCCACCCATGCTCTGGGTCATGAAGGACGCTGCTGCCCTCCAGCTCAGAACCCCACAACCTTCTGCTGCTGCATGATGGGGAATGCTGGGGCACTGCCACGGCTTTGGAGGGCTGTCTTTCTCTTCCCAGCCCACCAAGGGCCTGTGTCTGGTGTCAGACTCCTTCTCTAAGGTGTTCCAGCCCTTTTTTAGGCGTTAGGATTTTAATTTCTGTGGGCTTTTTTTGTTGTTGTTGTTGTTGTTTTTTGGAGACAGGGTCTCGCTTTGTAATTCAGGCTGGCTCTGAGCTCACTATGTAGCCCAGGCACTCCTCCTGCCTCTGCCTCCCGAGTGCTGGGATTACAGGCGTGAGCCACCACACCCGGCACTGTGGTATGTGGTATTGATTGCTGGTGGGCGTGGGTGGTTACGGGGGATCGAACTCAGGACCTTGTGCTTGCAAGGCAGGTGCCGGAACCACTGAGCTAACCCTCTGGCCCTGTGTTTTGTTTTTTTGAGATAGCATCTCACTACATAGTTCAGGGTGGCCTTGGATTCACAGTGTAGCCCATGTTTGCCTTGATCTCAGAGATCCTCCTGTCTCAGCCACCCAAGTGTTGGGATTGCAGGCGTGTGCTGCCATGCCTTGCTCCTTTTATTCCTTATTTTATTATTGGGAGTATTCTGAGTTGTATCTGAATACTTTTTAGCCTAAATTACTTAAATTCGATATCTGTGACTTCTGACAGTGTGTGTGCTTTTTGTAGGTATGCCTTACACTTTCTAGTACAAAGTGGAGTTTCCTACTGCATCATGATCATCATAGGAGTGGAGAGCATGCACAGGTGAGTCCCCACATTCACACCAGGGCAGAACTGGATTGGAGGCAGGTGTAGTGGAGACATCCATAATCCAGTACTGGGGAGGCTGAGGCAGGAGGATCACAGAGTCTGAGGCCAGCCTGGGATACTGAGACTGTCTCAAAAAACTGAAATAAGTAAAGTGAATGATCACCAAGAGCCCTTAAAGAAAGTGAAATTTATTTTGGCTCACGGGTAGTCCATAGTTGACTGGTTCCTAGCCCAGATACTGTGCAGAAGGTCCTGGCTGGGAGAGCTGCTCAGATATGGGGGTTGTGGAGCGGGGCCTGGGGCAGAGCCATTCAAGACACTTCCTGGGCCACCCCTTCAGATGGCCTGACCCAAATGACCTGGAAGCCACCACTCCGCCAGGCTCTGCTTGTTGGTCAGCAGAGGAGCGGCCAAAGGAACTGTGGCTCTGCACAGCATGGGTGCTGGTCTGCGTGGGAAGGAGAAGTGGGGTCATCTGTAGGAGAGGGCTGTACCAGGATGGTGCTCTGCGAGATGAATGGACACAGTTTAAACATCAAGTAGAAAATGAAAGCCCGTGAAGGGAGGCTAATTGGATGCAGGGAGAGGCTTTCCTGAGATAGGAAACTGGGGACCCAGCCTAGAACCCCACACTGTTAGGGCCAGTCAGACCCCACCCTCACAGTTGCATAGCACACATGTCCATGGGAGCTTTTGTGGATGGCTGTGGACCTGGAGCACCCTTCCTGCATTTGATTTCTTGGTATTTTAACTTTTCTATGGGAAAAAATTTGTTTTGAGTTCTCAAAACTAGTCTGAGAGTTTTGAAACCCAGCAGGAGAGAAGCACACCAGGGCCAGCAGGAGCAGCGCTGTGCAGCATCGGTCCAGTGAGAAGAGCGGAGAGCAAGTCCAGCAGGACCTCTGCCCCTGCAGCCTCGCGAGTCCTTTCTAATGCAGTACATGGTGCCGGGCTACCTGTGCCACACCTGCCACAGGGTCAGGGAGGTATTTCCAGCTCCAGCTGGGGCTCCAGGCGCTCTCTGCTCCCTCCTGGGTCCGCAGCCGTCAGTCCCACAGCCTCAGAGAGGATGAGCACCTGACACCTGGGCTGGGCTGCATCTGGTTCCAGACTGCTGTGCCCGTGCTGCCAGCCCGTGGGCTCTGCCCAGCGTCTCCATCTGTAGGGCCAGCAGGCAGTGGAGTGGAATCCACATTCACTTCTGCTGTGGTGCTGCAGGGGCTTCTGTCCGGGTAGGGGACTGTGGAGCTTCATGCCCTGAGAGGCCAGTCAGCAGCTCGGCGGGGGCTCTGGGCACAGGAACTCTCATCGAGGACAGTGAGGCTGGGAGAGACAGTGAGGCTGGGAGGAGCCCTTCCTGCTCTCTGGGCTCGTGTGTGACAGTGAGTTCAGGCCAGTGTAAGCTGCAGAGCAAGACCAGAGTCGGCAGGACAGGCCTACATGGCCCCAGGGGGAGGCGGCAGCCAGGCGAGGCCAGATCTGCTGGGTGGGAAACTGCACCTGGGGAGATCTACTGAAGACCAAGAAGAGGTGAAATTTCCTAGCTTGGGAAAGTAGAAATCATTAAGTGACAAGAGCAGACAATTAAGTGGTGTGCAGAGTAACCTGATTCTTGATCAGAAAGCAAAACAAACAAGGCAGCTATGCATGAGGAAGGGAAAGTCCAAGAAATGGCACCTGCCATGCTGAACTGCTCCAGCCAGCAGGTCGCCCTCCTGGGCTGCGCCTGGTGCAGTTGAGTGCGGTAACAGCTGGGTGTGATGGTTTATATCAGAAACACAGGACCCTCTGAGGCCGAGGCAGGATGATTGCAGGTTGGAGCTCAGCCCGGACAACTTAATGTCAAAATAAAAGACTTTAGCCAGGCGTGGTGGGTCACGCCTGTAATCCCAGCACTCGGGAGGCAGAGACAGGAGGATTGCTGAGTTCGAGGCTTGCCTGGGCTACATAGTGAGCTCAGAGCCAGCCTGAACTACAAAAGCGAGACCCTGTCTCAAAAAATCAAAAAAAAAAAATGACTTTAAGGAGGCTAGGGTATCACTCCATGCAAAGGCCATGGTTTAGCCTTCAGTACTGCCAACACCAAAGGATATGACTACATTTTCTTTCTTTTGTAAGATGTGAGGGATTTGATTAGGGAAGGGCACCTGTTCCTCTTCATCTCTGCTCATCCTAAATGGTAAAGATGTTTTTGCTGTGGACAAAAGAAAGGTGAGATGATTTAGTTGACACTGGACTGTAAATGTAGATTTAAATGAGTGAGAGAAGACTCAGTAAGTAGTGATGTCAATGGGCCACTGTGCAGCCTGGGCCCCTGCCGCTGCTGTCCATTCCCGATGGAGAGGGTTCGAGGCATGGCCATGGATGCCCCGAACTTCACTTGCCAGAAGCCCGAGGAAGAGCCATTTCGCAGGGTCTTATGTGCTGGCTGAGCACTAACACATTACTGTAGTAAACTAACCACTGCCCATATGTGATAGAATTTCCAAAACTGAACAGTATAGAAGTTTATAGCAGAATACGTTCTATTACCTCAATTTAAAAAGTCTGCTTCAGAGACTGTCTATGGACACCCATTTTCCTCGGCGGGTGGAGGTGTGTGGTGAAGCCTAGTGCGTTTGTTTGCATTGCTGTCCATGAGGGTGGCAACGGAGCTTTTGTCAAACTCATAATTAGTGTCCAGCCTCTGGACATGCCTGTTCTGAAAAGCTGTTCTCTCCCGACTTGAAATAAGGGTTACCGTGCAACTTTTTCATATGCTTTTATTTTTGGAGACGGTCTCGCTATGCATCCCAGGCTGGCCTAGAACTCTTGGGGTGCTCCTGCCTCTGCCTCCCCAGTGCTGGGATCACAAGGTGCACTGCCGTGCCTGGCTTTTGAGTTAACTTTTGTGTATGTCATGGTGTAAGGGCTGATACTCTTTTTTTCCCCTCTGTTTGCGTATCTGGTTGTCCCAGTCCGATTTATTGAAAAATACTGTCTTCCTGTGAGAACCCATCCAGGTATTCCCAGTCCGCTGACTCCCACTGTCCCTGCTGCCTTGGTTTTCCCGAAGTTTGCCTATTGTGCCTAGTGCCGAAATGAATACACATTTCATACGCAGTTTCACCTTCTGAAACTAGGTGTTGGAAACAAATTCAGCATTTGTTTTTTGACGAGTAAGAAGACGTTATGTTCTAGGCTGCTTCCTTCATCGTTGTCTACTTGGTTGTGGTATCAGTAGTCAGAGTGTCAGTGGACTTCCAGCTAGAGAGAACAGAGATACCCTCTCAGTGGTAGAATGGAGGGAAAACATTGC
>PVIC010001931.1:38910-53791 GCA_004025085.1 Thryonomys swinderianus
AAAAAAAAAAAAAAAAGAATTCATGGTCAGGTGGGGATGCGCAGTGGGTTCAAGACTAGCTGGAGCTGCCCATTGAGACCCTGTCTTGTTGCTTTCCAGGTACTGCTTTGTGTTTGCGCTGGGCTACCTCACTGTGTGCCAGGTCACCAGGGTCTACATCTTTGACTACGGCCAATACTCTGCAGATTTCTCAGGGTAAGATTAGGAGGGAATGCAGTGGCCTGTTTATCTGGTTCAGCAGTGGCTAAAACCCACAACCAGGCAAGTCTGACTGCCAGTGAAGAACATTCTTCCATTTTAGTTCAAAACTTGATTTTAGATTTTGTCCTTGTAATTGGTCTTTTATAATAGTGTTATGTCACAAAAATAACTTGTGCTTTTAAACTGTCTTATATAAAATTTCCAAAGAATGCAGTGATTACATTTCTCTGACATTCTGGCATTGAGAACATTTTCTAGTTGGGTGGATCTCCACAGTCACTTGTGATCCCTGAGAGCCAGCGCCCTGAGCCTGCCCTGCCCCTGCCCTCCTCTTCCTCCTCCTCCTTCCTCTCCTGTTCCCCCATCTCTCTCCCTGTCTCCTTTCTGCATCTCTGTCTCTCTGCCTCTGTCCCTCTGTGTCTGGCTTTGTCTTTCTCCTACACGGCTGGCAGCCAGTGGCCTCTCTGCCCCTCAGAGCTAGCCCAGTGGGGCTCTGGGAGGGCTGCACCAATGCGAAGCCTGGAAATTGCTGTTCCCTGGTGCTGGGGACGCAGGAGCCTTGCCCTGCAGGAGCCAAGAGCACCCTGGCAGTTGTCTGCAGGCCTGCTGGCCCGTGTGCTGCCTGGAAACCAACTTCATTGGCAGCACCGGCTCCCGGGGTGGTTTTGTTGTGGGAGCTCGAGGAGCTCTGGCCCTCAGCACACCAGCACGCAACTGGATTCCCTTGTGGCTCCCGCACTCCTCCTGGTACCTCCTGGGCAAGGTGCCCTCTGGTGTGGAGCTGCCTGTGGCCCCCTGGTCCCCGCCTGGCATGTGTCTGTCACCAGGGCTGCTGATCATCCACCTCGAATCTTCCTCCTCCCTCCCGCTCTCCCCACCATCTTCCTTCCCAGCGCCCTCTGCTACACTGCTCTTTGCTTTGCAGAAGCCCCTGGCACTGCTGCCACCTTGTGTCCCCCACTCCTCGGGCTTCTTTCTCCTCTACCCCTCAGTCAGTGTCTGCTGAGTATGGGCAGAGTGGCCAGCGGCTCCTCCCCCTCACCACCTGGGTGTGCGCAGCCCATTGCTGGCCATGGGGCCAGTCTGTGTGAGGCGTGCTGAAGCCAGCACTGGTGGTGCATGGCTGGGATCCAGCTTTGCAAGGCTGAGGCAGGAAGGTACTTCTGAGTCCAGGCCAGGCTGGTCTGAACAAGAGCCTGTCTCAGACAAACAGCCAGTAGCAGCGGATAAGTCTTTTCCCGTAGCTGGACTGTCCCCCCGCTGTGGTTCTGGGCTCTTTTCCCTGTGTAAGGTGTTTCCTTTTGTGTCCTCACAGCCCAATGATGATCATTACCCAGAAGATCACGAGTCTGGCCTACGAAATCCACGATGGTAAGAACTCTGTTCACATGGGAGAGCCCAAGGTACGACCTTGTGCTCTGTGGCACTTGACAAAAAGGGAGGATCTGGTGTTGTGGGTATTTAGCTCAGTGGTTCTGGCATTTGCCTGGAAAGCACAGGTCCCGAATTCGATCACTGGTACCATATATCACAATACCAGGCATGGTGGCTCACACTGGTAATCCCAGAACTCGAGAAGCAGAAGCAGGAGGATTGCTGTGAGTTTGAGGCTTGCCTGCGCAGCATCATGATATGGAGTTTGTGCCACATGAGACTTGAGTTCAGGGTCAGTCTGAACTCAAAGCGAGACCTTGTCTCAAAAAAAAAAGAAAAGAGGGCTGGAGGGTTAGCTCAGTGGTTCTGGCACCTGCCTTGCAAGCTCAAGGTCCCGAGTTCAATCCCCGGTAACCACGTACAATGCTGGGCGTGGAGACTCAACGCCCACCAGCCATCAATACTACATACCACAGTGCCGGGCATGGTGGCTCACGCCTGTAATCCCAGCACTTGGGAGGCAGAGGCAGGATTGCTGAGTTCCAGGCTTGTCTGGGCTACGTAGTGAGCTCAGAGCCAGCCTGAACTACAAAGCTAGACCCTGTCTCAAAAAAAAAAAAAAAAGAAAAGGGTCTTTTCCTCCTTTTCTTTTTTGCTTCTGACAAATGAAATAATTAATTACCTCATTTTTCAGAGAAACAAAAAAAGATCAATTACCTTTATAAATTCACTAGGTGGTCCAGGGATGTAGCTCAGTGACACCATGCTTGCCTGTATTCGATCCCTGGTACCACAAAAAGATAAATCAATAAGTAGTGATAAAGATAAAAATTCTCCGGAACAGGGCACTGGAGATTTAGCTCAGTGGCTCCAGTACCTGTCTAGCAAGCGTAAGGTCCCTGGTTTGATCCCAATAACCACATACAACAATACTGGGTGTGGTGACTCATGAGGACCAGCAATCAGTACCGCATATCAGAGTGCCAGAGTGCTGGAGTGCCGGGCGTGGTGGCTTATGCCTGTCATTCTAGCTCTTGGGAGGCAGAGGCAGGAGGACTGCTGAGTTCGAGGATTGCCTGGACTACATAGTGAGCTCAGGGCCAGCCTGAACTAAAGCAAGAGCCTGTCTCAAAAAAAAAAATTTTTTTTTTCTCTGGAACTTGATTAGAACCAAGTGTGGTGGTTTACTGTAATCGCAGCACTTGGGAAGCTGAAACAGGAGGATCACTCTGAGCCCAAGGCCTGGACTGCACAGTGAGACCATCTCAAAAAACAGAAGCGAGCCTTGGGACTCAGCTGTGCCAAGCAGTGCACACCCTGGCTGTGGCCTTGGGGCTGCTGCACCTTCCCTGGCAGAACCCTGTGGTGGGTGCCTTCTGCTCAGTCTGCTGTGGGTCCCCCTGGAGCTCCCGGTGGCTGCCCAGTGGTCTCTCCCCCGGTGTCTCATGTATGCTGTCCTGGTGCCAAGTGGCCTGGCCCTCAGGGATGGTCAGTGTAGGCAAAGCTGCCATGCCATCTCAAGCCTGGGCACAGTGGTGCACAGGAGGCCAGCTGGGCTGTGCCAGCCCAGGCTGGGGTGACCTGCTCTTGGGAGAACCACGGGGTCTTCTGTGCAGCTTAGTCATAGTTGGCTGTGCAGTATCTCAGAATTTGACCTTTCAGTTTTTCAGAGAAGTTCTCTTTATTTGATCTTTGAGACAGGGTCTTGCTGAACTGTGCAGGCTGGCTTCGAATTCACATGAACATGGCCTCCTCTTGCCTCAGCCTCCTTTGTGCTGAGATCACAGGTGTGCAGCACCATGCCCAGCTAATCAGGATTTTCTGGGTGTGAGTTGAGGCTTCTCTTGGGGTTCTGCGCTGAGGATGGGAGACAGCCTGACAGCAGCAACCCCACCAAATCACTTGTAGCCTGTGTCAGGCTCACCTGCCCCTAGCAGTGTCACAGTATAGAGCTTGTGCCAGATGAGACTTGGGGCACCCTGCTCCCCCTCATGTCCATGGCTGCACTGTTTGTACTTGATTAAACTACTAGCTTTAAAAAAATGGCATCCTGTGGCCAGGCATGGTGGTACACACCTGTAAATGCCAGCAGTCAAGAGGCTGAGGCAGGAGGGACCTTGATTTAAAAAAAAAAAAAACAATGCCTTCATTATTCTGCTCTGAAGGCCCCAGTTTTGGACTGGGAGGGGCTGGGCCTGTTGGGCATGTAGTTTTAACACAGAACTACCGAGTAAAAGTCTCGGATCTGGTTCTGCAAGGCCCAGCCCGTGTGGCTCAAAACCAGCCCTGAGCAGCAGGCCCTGAGGCCTGGAGAAACCGTGGCAGCGAGGCCGGTGGTCCTCCTGGTGGCTTCGTCCCTGGGAGGGAGCCGCATCTGCTGACTCCTTCAAGTGGCTTTGTTTCCTTCTGGTTACAGAAAGCAAACAGGGCAGCCAGGGAGCGGAGGTGCAGAGGGCCCTGTCCACGCAATGTTGGCTTCCCGCCTGGCTGGGCGAGGCCAGTGCCTTGCTGCTGAGCCTCAGCCTGTGGGCAGGTTGGGCTGTGATGCCTGTTATGGGGGTTTACAGAAGACGCATGGACTCCTCCACGCATCACTCATGTTCTTTCCTGCTCCAGAGCTGCATCTGCCACACGTCAGGGATTCATTTTTCCTCGACCCTGGAACAGCTCCTGGGGCCTTTTTTTTTTGAGACAGGGTCTTGCTGTTGAACTCACTACGTAGCCCAGGCTGCCTTAAACTCACAGAGATCCACCTGCCTCAGCCTCCCAAGGGCTGGGATGAGGCATGCACCACCACACCTGGCCCTGGGGACACTGTGTGCTTGTGCAGCACAGAAAAATGTCATATACAGATGAGACATATGTGACTGGGGCCTTAAAAGTTACATGTAACTTGAAAGTTACATGTCTTGCATTTCTCAATAATGTTCTCATCCTTGATCAAGAATCGATGGTTTTTAATTGGATACTTTTACGGTTTTTAGTATTTTCGCTTTTGTCCCTCTCACTGTCTTGTTGTTGTGTTGTTTTGAGACAGTCTCAGTACACTGCCTTAGAACTCTGTAGCGCAGGCTGGCCTCTAACTTACCTCAGTCCTCCTGCCTCAGCCTCCCAGGTGCTGGAATTACAGGCATGCACCACCATGTCCCATTCTAAATATTTTAAAAATTCTTTACTTTTGCCGGGCGTGGTGGCTCACGCCTGTAATCCCAGCACTCGGGAGGCAGAGACAGGAGGATTGCTGAGTTCGAGGCTTGCCTGGGCTACATAGTGAGCTCAGGACCAGCCTGAACTACAAAGTGAGACCCTGTCTCAAAAAACAAAACAAAACAAATTCTTTACTTTTGATTCTTTAGGGGATATTAATATTTTATTTGCTGCATATATTTTTGAGTATGCTCTCTGCTTCTTAATTTAGCTGCATTTGGGCCTTTAAATTAAAAGCATGTGGTGGAAGAAAGCTGGCATGTGGCTGTGGCCTGGGAGGAAGAGTTGAAGGCCTGGAGGGCCTCGCGGGAAGGCAGCCAGCCTGTGCTTGTAGCCTGCAGTGCTGGTGTGCAGTCATTTAAGCTCCCAGTCATCGCACATTTGTAGTACCGCTTTTGGAAAAGTCATAGCATGGAGTGTTAAGGAAAATGAATGTGTGAATTTAAAGAAGTATTAACAGCCAGGCATGGTGGTGCATACTGTAATCTGAGCCTGATGGGAGGTCAGGGCAGGAGGAGGGCAAATCGGAGTCCAACCTGGGCAGTTCAATAGCTTAGCGAGATTAAAAATAAAATAAAAGGGGGCTGAGGATTTAGCTCCGTGGTTCCGATGTCTGCCTCACAAGTACAAGGTCCCAAGTACGATCCCTAGTACCACATACCACAGTGCCGGGCATGGTGGCTCATTCCTGTAATCCCAGCTCTGGGGAGGCAGAGTCAGGAGGATTGCTGTGAGTTTGAGACTAGCCTGGGCTACATAGTGAGCTCAGGGCCAGCCTGAACTACAAAGTGAGATCCTGTCTCAAAAAACTAAAAAACAAAATGAAACAAAAAATAAATACAGAAGATGTGTGAACAGTGACCAGGAAGAAGTGGGGATGGAGCTCAGTGCAGAGGCCTGAGGTTCATTCCCAGCGCTGAGGGGAGAGTTGCCTCCTGGGAACGTCTCCTGGTGAAGGCACCTGTTCTCCGCTTGCAGGGATGTCTCGGAAGGACGAGGACCTGACCCCGTCCCAGCGCGGGCTCGCAGTGAGGTGAGTGTCACCGTGCTGGCCCTGCCACCGCTCGCCCATTGTCCAGGATGCACACTGCCAGGCAGTGAACTCCTCTCTGGGGCCACTTGTGACCCTCAGGTCTCCTCCCATTGCATACCACTTGCCACCAAATGGTTTGTTCTTTTGTGACAGGGTCTCACTATTTATAGCCAAGGTGGGCCTTGTACTCATGGGGATCTTCCTGTCTCAGCCTCTCCTGTGCTGGGATTACAGGGTCAGGTGTGTGCCACCAAATGTTGTGCCGGGCCAGGCGTCCCCTGTGGGGACTGAGCTGTCTTCTGGTGTTCTGCCTCAGACTTGGGTTCCTGGGAGATGCAAAGGCCTTGTATCTGCCCTAAAGAGAAGACAGCAGCCATGGCCCTAGGACCACCTTGCCACAGAGCTTGGGCCAGGACAGTGTCCTGTAGGAGCCCGTGGTTGAGGCACAGTGATTTTCCCCATCTTTAAACAGATTCTACTTAAAAACAAGGTGGCTGTGGTGGCTCATGCCTGCAGTCCCAGCACTCAGGAGGCTGTTGCAGGAGGATCACTGCCAGTTTGAAGTAGCCTGGGCTACATGGTGAGTTCAGGGCCAGCCTGGATTACATAGTGAGACTCCATCTAAAAAAAACAAATTAAAAAACAGTCAAAGAATTATTTTTGTGTCCTTGCAAACTTGGATACAACATTTGACTGGTAACATGGGCCATGCCATGTAACCTGACCTTGTTTCCGGCCTGGAAATAATATTCAGAGTGGAGCAGAGTCCCAGGACAAGGGGCCCTTTGTCCTATGCAGACTGCTCTGGGTGCCAGGCCATGCTGAGGAGGCTCCAAAAACTGCCTCTCTTTAGCCTGGAGTCAAGGGCACATTTGAGACTCGGACACTGACCTGCAGAAAATAATTCTAGAAACAAAGTTTCCTGCTGTGTGATCAGTGGGTAGTGGCCCAGGGTGGGTGGTGCCTGGGTTGTGCTCTGGTCATTTTAGAGTCAGATGAATGGCCAGTATCTGTGGTGCTTTCAGCTCTTCCAGGAGTATGAGCACGGCTGGAGAGGGGCACTGCTGTGACCTGCACTGTGGAGGGGTGGGGCAGCGGGCAGGGCAGGAGACAGTGTGAGAAGTGCATGAATACACACCCCGCCTGTGTGACGTGTGGACTCTGTATGACCCTTAGTTGGTGAGCCATGTTCACCTGTGTGCTGAGTGCTTGGTGAACTGTGAGGCTCCCTGCCATCTGTATAGACCTCAGGACAGGAATGAAAAAGGTTTCAAGTCCAGAATGGAGGGAAACACCTGCCATCCCAGCACTTGGGAAGCTGAGGCAGGAGGATCTCATTCAAGGCCAGCCTAGGTGATGCAGCAAAACCCTGTCTCAAACTACAAGAAGCCGTCTTCCTGTGGCTTCTCATCCTAACCGTGGCTCATGTGCAGCTGGCCTTTCCTCCTGCTCTGTCCTGTGCAGCTCTGCCACCCACTCAGTGTCCCCTGTGTGTCCTTGCCTCTTCTGGCCCTGGCCACCAGTGCCCTCCAGCTCCTGCTAGTGAGGCCTTCCCTCAGCACTCATCTGTGCGGCTCTCCTGCTTCCTGTTTGAGCTCCGTGCCAGAGTCTCCTTTTCTTCTGTCCTTGCTCGGGTTGGTTCGGGCCCTGGGGCTAGCTGGGCACAGAATTGGTTACTTGGTACAACTTTTCTTTTGTTTTTTTTTTTGCAGTACCAGAGATTGAACCCAAGGCCTCCACACTGAGCTATCCCAGTTGCATTTTTCCATCTTCTACTTTCGAGACAGGATCTTGCCGAGCTGCTCAGGCAGAACTTGAACTTGCAGTCCTCCTGCTTCAGCCTTCTGGCTCCAGGTGTGTGCTTCCATGCTGTTTGCCCCGGTCCTGAGCTGTGGTCTCTCTGTTGCAGGCGCATGCCCAGCTTCCTGGAGTACGTGAGCTACACCTGTAACTTCATGGGCATCTTGGCAGGCCCGCTGTGCTCCTATAAGGACTACGTCGCGTTCATTGAGGGCCGAGCATACCACAGGGGGCAGCCTGGGCATGGCGAGAAAGAAGCAGCGCCGTGGGAGAGAGCAGACCCGTCCCCGAAGGTGCGGCGCTTCCCAGCCTTCCTGGCCTGCACCTTCCCCACTTCTAGCTCAGAGCCTCATCCCCATAGTTGAATCTCCCCAGAGGTGTCTTTCTGAAGATGCCTCCCAATGCACACTCCACCTGTCTCCTAGTTCTGCACACTGAGCACAGTTGTGATGGAAGACCACAGTGGGCATGGAGGTGCTCACTTGGAATCCAGCACTCTGGGAGGCTGAGGCAGGAGGCTCGCGATTGAGCCCACCCTGGGCACTTTAGTGACTCAGTGAAAATCTCCCCCAAAAGAAGAAATAAGGAAGGGCTGGGGATGTAGCTCAGAACAGAAGCCCTTGGTTCAGTGCCCGTTACTGTGTGGTTGGGGGATATTTAGAACCTGTGAGTCCCGTGAAGAAAATAATGCTCTGTCGTGTGAGGTACCACATAGTCCCTCTGTGTAAACCTGAGCCAGTCCAGTGCCTGGCTCTTCTTCGGGGAGCCAGGTGCCAGTGCTCTGAGGCCCCTGGCTTTTCTTATTCATTGAGCAGGAGTCTCAGATACAGCTATCACAGCTCATGATAGCTCCACTTGGAAGTGGCCAGTATGTCCGTCAGCACATACAAAGTGTGGCGTTTACACCCTGTGGAGCTCTGCTCTGCCTTACGGGTAAAGAAGTCAAGTGTAGGAAAGTGGGTGCACCTGGAGACCATCGTGTTAGGGACCCAAATCAGACACACCAGCTCAAATATCGCATTTCCCTTATATAAGAAACCCTGGGTATGAGGATAGATACTGGGAAGAGGGGTGTGGATATCTCTCACAGGGGAATGGGCACAAGATGGAGGGGATAGGCATGGGTGGGCGAGGGATAAAGAAAGCCATATAGGGCCAGGGACTTAGCTCAGTATGGCTGCGTGTTTATGCAGTGAGAGGTCCGCACACTGACTGTGCACCAGGAACGTGGATGTTGTGCCCTGCCAACACAGCAGCCCGTGAGCAGGAGTGCAGCTGACGGGATTGTGCCTCCCCGCAGGCAGCCGTGGCACAGAAGCTGCTGGTGTGCGTGCTGTCCCTGCTGGTGCACCTGACCGTGTGCAGTGCACTGCCTGTGGGCTACAACATCGATGAGCAGTTCCGGGCCACCGCCTCCTGGCCGACCAGGGTGGTCTATCTGTATGTCTCTCTGCTGGCCGCCCGGCCCAAGTACTACTTCGCCTGGACCTTAGGTAAGTGACCTCTGTACTCAACTGAAGAGCATCTCCCCTTGAAAGCATCTGGGCGCCACCCGCGTCTGACTTGGTGCCGTTAATTTCTTCAATGGGGACACCCTCAAGGTGTTAGGCTGGCCTCGGACTCCTGGCTCCAAGGATTCTCCTGTTTCAGCCTCCCCAGTGGCTGGTGCTGCAGACCAGCACCACCGCTAGCTCATGAGCGCCCTCTGGGGGATACGTAGCCAAAGACATCATGTGGAAGTGGGTCCCCGCGGGTCAGGGTCAGGATAATCCAATCAAAGCCTGTTTCATTTTTACTTGGTAAGAACCCATGAGCCATCGGGTGTGTGGCGATTCCTGGCATCCCAGCACTTGGGAGGCTGAGGCAGGAGGATCACGGAGTTTAAGGCTGGCCTGGGCTGCATAGCAAGACCACAGGCTGCCGACGGGGAGAAGAACAGATGGTCAGACCGGGCTGTACCTGCCTAGGACCTGGGAGTGGGGTGCGAAGGGCCGCGACTGCTGTGTGGTTCACTGTAGGGTGCGGCTGGGGCGGCGCTAGCAGCGGGATGACCTCGGTTCTGTGGGATGCCGCCCTGACCTTGCGGTCTCCGAAGTCCGCGGTGTTAAGGCAGCAGAGCGCGCATACCCAGAACAGGGACGTGTCTCACGTTCGCTTCTTTTCCCTCGCCTACTTATTTTAAAATCCCATCTGATGAGTAAAACACACTAATAAAGAGTAAAACCATCTGAAGATCTTGCTGGGGTTTTGACGGATTTCGGCTTCTTCCTTCTTTTGTCCCAGCACCAACAGCATAAGCCCAGGTGCTTTTCCAGTTGACGGGGAAGCTTGTTTGAGGCAGGCACTTTGTTCCGCAGCTGTGCGGAGGGGTTGGGGGAGTTGGAGGCCGCTCTTGGACCCGAGAGGGCAGAAATGAGCCTCCCCAGAGCGAGGCTGCGGCTCAGACCCTCTTCGCATCACTGCGGCCTCTGTAGGAAGAGGCTCATTGCCCTTGGTCCATAGCCACTGGCCCTAAGGTGGGGTGGGATGGCGCAGGGTTCCGAGAAGCCTGGGAGGGTCGGGTCAGGCCCCACCTTGGACTGCCCCCTCGCCAGGCCCAGCCTCAGGCTGTCGCTCCCTCCTTTCCTTCCCCCTGTGGGGCCCATGCCACCCCTTGCAAGCCCCACCTCAAACTGCCTTCTGCTACAGGCTTTGCCCAGAACCACCTACTCCCCTCAATGCTCTGCCTCCAGGCGCACCCCCTCGCGCAGGCCCTGCCCTTCCTGCAGGCCCCCATCACAGTACAACGCCATCTGCAGCCAACCCGGGGCTCCAGTTGCTACCTATCCACGCGGCAGCAGAGACTGGGACTTCGTTGGCAGTGGCATGTGCCGGGAGGGCCAGGAGCAGGGGTGGGAGGGCTTAGTCCTTGTCTTTCCCTCTGCCACAGCGGATGCCATCAACAATGCAGCAGGCTTTGGTTTCAGAGGGTACGACGGGGACGGAGTGGCTCGCTGGGACCTCATCTCCAACCTGAGGATCCGGCAGATAGAGGTCGGTGAGCCCAGTGCCCTGAGTCCGCTGCTGTCTGCGCCTTTGTCTAGGCTGCTACTCAGACCGCAGTTCCTGCTGCGGATAGTGACCGCAGGGCCCTGGCATGGTGCTGCCAGGTCGGGAGGTGGGTTCATGGCGGGAAAGTGGGTCCCGACCTGCAGTTTACAGCCTGGACCCCGCCCGGTGCAGGGTGCCAGGAAATCGTGTCCCAAAGGCCAGAGCCCTGGGAAGACACACCTGGCCTGTAGGAGGGCAGCTGGGGCGCCTGCTAAAGCAGGGCCCTAGGAGATCCGGTAGCAAGGTAATGAACAGAGACCAGGCAGGCAGTGGAAGCCCCCTTTCCCAAAGGGGCAGCGCTGGGGGCACCCCAGTTCCAACACCCTAGGGACCTGAGGAGTGACACGGAAGGGTTAGCCACCGCCAGGCCGCATGGTTCCCAGTGGGGCTGTCTAGTCACCTTAGAAAGTGGTGGTGGTGATTTACCTTTGCTGTCCCAGCAGAAAATAAACTCTCTTTGAAAGGGTGTCATTGAATCAGAAAAACAGTTTTAAAGAAACAGAAATGAGCTGGGCATGTTCCTGCATCCTGTAATCCCAGCACTTGGGAGGCTGAGGCAGGGGGATCACCCATAGATTGAGGCCAGCCTAAAGTACATAATAAGATCCTGTCTCAAAAAAAAAAAAATTAAACTTCTATCATTGTGAAGTACTTTTTAGTTTTTTTTTTTCCTCTTAAAGCTTGTTAGTTCCTCTTTGCAGTATATGGTGATTGCATCCAGCCAGGACCTGTATATAACACACTGACTCCTACCATCCCCCTTCTGTCCCTCCAACCCTTGGTCTCCTTCCCCTTTGCAAAAGATTTCACTCCTGTTTCTGATTTTAACTTTGCTTTCATTTATTTATACTTATGCTTGTTGTCTAAGATGAGTCTTAGTTTCTAGTGCCATCAAGCATTACTTCTAACCAGAGTCCCTTATTCTGTGGGCTGAAGAGGACAAGTCGTTTGTTTTTCAGATGTCAACCAGTTTCAAGATGTTCCTGGACAACTGGAACATCCAGACGGCGCTGTGGCTTAAAAGGTGTGTTCCTGGCTCAAGTCCATGGCGTGGCAGGGTGGGTTGCCAAGGGTTGCCAAGACAGCCACCTGCAGGGCCCTGCCACACAGAACTGTCTGGGCTTGGTCCTGAACACGCCTGACCTGACCTCTCTGCCTCCTTCAGGCCTCCAACAGTGTCCCTCACCACTTTCCTCTCCTTTGCTAGAGATTTAGCCAGGCCTGGTGGCAAGTGCTTGAAATTCCAGCACTCAGGAGGCAGAGGCAGGAGGATCTCTTAAGTTCAAGGTCCACCTCAGCTTCTTAGCAAGACCCTATCTCAAAAAACCAACATAGGAAAATAAAATTCTCAATATTTTCAAAGAAAGTATTTAAATAAGGCAGACTAAAAATCCAAACCTTGACGTGCATTAAAATTTATTTCTGAAGATTGTATAGACTCCCAAGCACTAGGCATGAGCGTCTCAGAGGTTTTGTGTGCCAAGAGAAGTGGGAATTCCATTTTTGCTCCTGAATGTACCTCTGGCAACCAGAGCTGCTGCTTGTGCCTGCTTACTGCTGCTGTCTCCCATCCAGGGTGTGTTATGAGCGTGCCTCCTTCAGCCCCACTGTGCAGACCTTCTTCCTGTCAGCCATCTGGCATGGAGTGTACCCTGGCTACTATCTGACCTTCCTCACTGGGGTGCTGATGACAGTTGCTGCCCGGGCCGTGAGTACGAGAGCCAAGCACATACCGGGTGGGGCCAGGTGGGCGTGTATCTGGCACAGGGGCACGTGCAGTTTCCCCCACCTTAGCCGGGCTTGCTGGTGCATCCTGTCATTTCAGCACTCTGGAGGCTGAGGCAGGAGATTGCTGTAAGTTCGAGGCCAGCCTGGCCACACAGAGGCCTGTCCCCAGATGCATCAGTTTGCATCTCATTCCACCCACCACATACATGCATGTGCAAGCCTCGCCTGCAGTGTGGGCCCACCAGCCCTGTGCAGGGCCCTCCTTCCACACTCTTTGGTGGCTGCCTGGTGAGACCACTCTGCTCTGTGTTGCAGATGAGAAGTAACTTCCGGCACCACTTCACGGAGCCGCCCCAGCTCAAGCTGTGCTACGATGTGCTCACGTGGGCGGCAACACAGATTGCTGTCAGCTACACCGTGGTACCCTTTGTGCTCTTGTCTGTGAAGCCGTCCCTCGCCTTCTACAGGTCCGCTTCTCGTCAGGCCAGCTGTGGGGGGAGTGCCAGTGTCATCCAGGCTGGCCTCCGGCAGGTGGCACTGCTCATGCCCCCATCCCTGGCTGAAAAGTATTTGTGAAAGAAAATCCACAATTTGAAAGAAAAGTAGTACTGTAGCTTCACATGCTTTATTTTTCACCTGAACCAAGCAGCCCCAAGTGCCCCGGGGACTGACCCCAACTGCTGGGCCCACACCTGAGCTTTGTCATGTCTGACGGGCACTGTGTAGCCCCTGGGTCTTGGGAAGTGTCCACTAGGAGCCTGCATGCCCAGAGCCAGGGAGAACAGGGGCTGTGTTAACAAGCATCCTGTGTCAGGTCCTCAGTAGTGGGGCCTATGGGCCTTGCAAAGGATGTAGCACTTTCGTCTCCAGCTCACCAGCAGCCAGGTAGAAGTGGAGGTCTTATAAACACCCACAGCCGTCACATGCAGTGTGCACACCTGTCATCCCAGCACTTGGGAAGCTGAGGCACAAAGGCCATCACAGATTCAAGCCAGAGTGGTCTCTACCAAAGAAATTGAGAAACTGTTTTTCTTTCTTCTTTCAGCTCTTGGTACTACTGCCTTCACATTGGTGGGATCTTAGTGTTACTGTTGCTGCCTGTGAAGAAGACCCGGAGAGGAGAGACGGCACAGGGAAGCCGCCAGCCCTCATCTTGCAAAAGATCTGAGGACAGAGATGGCTCCCCAGGGCGAAACAACTTCTCTGAGGCAAATAGCCTCAGCAGCTGGAGCCCGAGCAAGGACTCCAGACACTGGTCGCCGCAGCCCTGAGGAGGTGGCACCTGTGCCAGGCTGGTCTCCGCGGTCCACAGGGTACGGAGCAGTTTGGAGGGTCCCGAGCACGCTGCCCGGCGCCTCCTGCTGGCCTGGGCTACACCTTACTCGGTGTCCGTCTTGGGGTGCAGGCCGCCTCTCCCATGGCGTCCTGGGGTGTGAGCCCCGCTGCTGAATGTCCGCTGCGCATCCCACGCACTGAAGTGGCAGAGCCGGAATCGTGCCAGTCCGGAGAATGTGACGGATTAACTCTTCAAATGATTGTCTTGCCTTAAACCCTCTTTCTCCGAAATATCATTCCTGGATGGTCCATTCAGGTGGAATGGCCAAGCAGGAGACTGTTTCAGTATTCGGTGTTGTGTGCTGTAAGCGATTTAGGAAGCATTTGAAATAGGATATTTAATTGTGGAGACTTTTTAAAAAATGCAATAAACATCTCAGTATTTGAAAGGTTTTCTTAAAGTATCTCAAATGGCTAAAATTTATAGGGAGCTGGGTATGGTGTCACAGCCTGTTGTACCAGCACTCTAGAGCTGCGCAGGAGAATCACGTGAAATTTGAGGCCAGTCTGGACTATAAAGTAAGTGCAAGACCAGCCTAGACTACAAAGCAAGAACCTGTCTCCAAAAAACAAAACAAAATGAAAATAAAATTCATTAAGAAACTTAATGCAGTTTGGGTTGCCAAATTATAGGTAGCTGGTTTCACTGGAAAGCTTAATTACCTTGTGGCAGTCAGACGGCCCTGCCAGGAAGAATTTCAAACATAATTAAAGGTTTGCCATGTGATATTTTCAGCTTATGCTCTTAACAAGAGGGAGAGAAGATAACCCTAGTCGACCTGCAGGGACGGGCAGAGTATATCCCTTTTTGCATCAGAGCTGTGCCAGGCATAAAAGTTGAGCAATGTGGAGTTTTCAATGAAATGTATGAAGCATAAGTTAAGCAGACTTCAGGCAGGTTAGTGGCACACCTGTGACCCCAGCACTAGAGAGGCTGAGGCAGGAGCATCTCCTAGGATTGCAGACCAGCTGGGACTGTGCAGAGAGAGCCTGTTCCAAGCAGTGATGTAGGATTCGCAGAGACGGGGAAACAGGAAGCTTGTGGTCTCTGGTCCTTACATTCCTGTGGCTGAGAGTGACTCCGTGAGGGAGCATGCAGGAAGCTGTGGGAAA
>PVIC010001931.1:53891-84120 GCA_004025085.1 Thryonomys swinderianus
TTTTTTTTTTTTTGCTTTTTGGAGACAGGGTCTTGCTTTGTAGTTCAGGCTGGCCCTGAGCTCACTATGGTGCCCAGGCAAGCCGCCGCGAACTCAGCAATCCTCCCGTCTCTGCCTCCCGAGTGCTGGGATTACAGGCGTGAGCCACCACACCCAGCATTATATGTGGGAACCGGGGATCGAACTCAGGTCCTTATGCACCGGAACCACTGAGCTAACCCTCCGGCCCACCATCTCTGTCTTTTGACTGATCTTTTGTAGATGTATTTTCTTTTTGCCCTAAAACGTAATTAAATGTAAATCACCCCCAGGAGTCTGTGGTCACTAATAATCCATAAGTGAAGCACCTGTCTGCTTGGGGCAGTGTTGTGTTTCACTTAGAGAAGGGGAATCTGGAGGGCGTGGCCAAATGGCCAAGTGCTTCTTCAGGACTTTAGGAAGACTCTTGCCTGCAGTTCTTTTTTTCTTGAGGCAGGGTATCCCCGTGTAGTCCAGCTTGGCCATAAACTCACCACGCAGCCCAGACTAGCCAGGAAGTCATGGATACCCTCCTCCCTCAGTCTCCAGAGCACTGGGATTATAACATATGGTTCAGCATGTGTTTGTTATTTTTTCATTCTTCTGACATCTTAAAGCCATCCAAACACGATCAGGGACTGTCGTATTTGTATTGGCTTGTTATGTGCTCTCAAGGGAAGACAGTTATTCTTCCCTCCATTTCATTGATACAAGAATAGATTATTGAATTTGAAGTACTTCAGCTCTCATCATTTTATGAGTGGCTCATTCTCTTTCTAAAAATAAACATTTTGGGGGGTGTGGTGTTGCACACTTGGAATTCCAGCACTCAGAGGCTGAGGCAGGAGGATCACTGGGAGTTTGAGGCCAGCCGTGCTATGTAGCAAGACTGTCTCAAACTTACCCCCCAAATAAGCATTTTTATTGGAACTCAGGGTAATTGGGGAAGTTTATTTCATTGCTAAAAATACTGAGTGATAGAGGATTTATTGGCTTTAAAACTGTGCAGCCAGCACCTCACACTGGGTTAAAACTGTTACTTGTTCCGACCAGGTGACACTTGGACATCTGATTTGTGGGGTGTGTGTGAGAAAGAGACTGAGAGTGAGGATTCAGCCCAGGGCCTTTGCACTGAGCTACACCTCCCCATACTTTTTTCTTATTATTTTTTGGAGGCAGGTTCCGAAACCCCTGAGCTAAATCCTTGGTCCTACTGTTTTTTTGAGACAAGGTCACTTAAGTTGCATAGGCCCAATTCTATCTTGGAGCCGCCTGCCTCAGCTTCCCAGTGTGGTCAGCATGGCTGGCTCACAGACCACTTGGAGGGAGCTGTGGGGAAAGGAGAGGCATCCGGGCCTTTGGGCTGCGCCAGTGAGTTCTTTCCTTAGAGAGGGTTTGCAGGAGCCCGGGAAGTCACTGAGAAGCCACCTCAGAGCAGAGCAGGTCGTCATGGCAATATGAAGCTGCCTTTGTGGTCCATTAGACCAGGAGTGCTGTGCAGCCCCTACCGCTGTCCCTGTTCAGTGTTTCGTGGAGTGGGAAAGAACTGTGTTTCTGCTTTCCCTGTAAAGTTGGGAGAGACTCATGGTATTGAAGATGTGAATTTCCAGCCGGAGGCGCAGTAGATGCCTGAACCACGCTTGAGGGCTGAGGCAGGGGCCACATGTCAGCCAGCCTGGGCCATGCCTGGGCTCCGTCTCAGAGACTGCACAAATCTGACCTGACCGGACAGGGTTCACCCCCACACAGCTTCCCGGGACTCATGTGCTCCAAGAATTTGGCTAGCTTTCAATTTAAACTACAGAAAACAATTCCTTGAAAACTTTGTCATTAAAATAGTCCCACAAACAACTTCTAGGGCACAAAAACCCCTTCCAGCCGGGCGTGGTGGCTCACGCCTATAATCCCAGCACTCGGGAGGCAGAGACAGAGGATTGCTGAGTTCAAGGCTTGCCTGGGCTACATAAATGAGCTCAGAGCCAGCCTGAGCTACAAAGCAAGACCCTGTCTCAAAAAAAATAATAATAAAAAGATAAAAATAAAAAACGCTTCCATATTTAAAATTCATAGCTTGTGAATATTTGTATATTCACAAATAAGTCGACATTTATACTTATTCTTTTTAACAACTGTTTATAATTATTACAAAGTTGTTTTCTTTCTCTTTTTTCTTTTTGGAGATAGAGTTTCACTGTGTAGCCTAGGCTGGCCTCAAACTCACAATGATCTTCCTGTCTCAGCCTCCTGAGTGCTGGGGTCACTGATGTGGGCCACCAAGCCTGGCTACAAGTTCTAATAATTGACAGGATTCTTGTTTCTAGGCACATGGATGGGTGCCTGTTGCCATGTGTGCAGGACTCATTTAAAACTTACCTATAAGCCAGTGGGGGGAGAGGCCAGGGTAGGCAATTGGACCCTCCTAGCCAAAGTCCAAAGGACACGGTAGGTGGGACCCCCACACCCTGAAGGCCTTGTGGTGCTGCTGTCTGACCGGAGGCAACAGTGAATGGCTGCTTATGCACAAGGTCCCTCCAGGCTAGATTTCTGGTTTCTGTAAAAGCGGGTTCGCCCTGCCTGGGAAGCATGAGGTCCTGAGTTCAATCTGTAGTACCAGGGGGGAAAAAAGTGGGTTTGTGTCAGTCCAAGCTCTTAATGATGTATGGAAAGATTTCATTTTCTTTTGCTTTTTTCTTGAAACAAGGTCTTGTGTATAGCTCAGGCTGGTCTGAACTCACTGTGTGGCCCAGGCTGGCCTCTAAATCCTGGGTATCCTGCCTCAACCTCCCCCAGTGCTGGGACTACAGGTGTGCACCACCAGGCCGGCCCTAGAGATTGAATGTTTAAAAAAGAAGTCCACTCTGAATTTGAACTGACAGTATCAGAATACAGAGAGTGTCTACAGTGTTTTTCTGCCACAACCTACACCTATTAGAATAACTCTCCTTACAGAAGAAAACTAAAAACAAAATTTTCCATATTGATATTTTGTAGGAATGCTCTTATAATCAACTAGTTAGCTGCTTTTTGAGGCTCTTTATTGTACAAAGGATGCAGCCAGCCAATGACATTTGAATCATCAGGCTGCTTAATAACGTTTTGTATGTTTCAAAGTAATATTTATTTTAATAGGTTTTTAACATGCCTACCCCAGCCCAGAACTGACAAGCTTCATAGATCAACGATTGGGAAAACTCCATGAAACAACCTAGAGGACTATTTTTATGCCAACTAATTCATCTCGTCTTTGAAAACTGATACTAACTCTCCTTTTAGTACAACTTTTGTAAAACAAAGAAATAAAAAGCCCGACACTATGTTGTATCAGTATGTAAAAAGACCCAAGGAGAGACTCAGCCGCCTTTTCCAACCTGGTTTCTCAGTTGGCTGTAGCGCATCTGTTTCGCGGAAGGGGCCGCGACTCCGGTCTTCGTGGCGGCACCCGTCTATGAATCCTGGTTTGCTGATGCTCCTGAGCATCTCTCCCCTGAGAAGACAAGACACCAGAGCTGGACAGAGGCAGAGCAATGCCTCTGGGGTCTGCAGGGCCTGGGTCCTGACCTGGAGCCCGGGATGGGCAGGGCCAGGCTCCAGGTGGGCACAGACGCACCCTGGCAGGACCCTAGGGACCACAGCTGCCACGTTCACCTGTAGTCCCTGTGGGCCACCAAAGGCAGCATTTACATTTCCTCTCAGGGGAGTCACGTGTGGGCTGTGCTTTCTGTTTCTAGGATTCCAAAATATTTTTTTAAAGAAGTGTTATTTTTCAACAGATCCCAAATCAGTCCCTTCATGTGGTGGTGGATGGGCGCCATGGCAGGACAGTTCCACAGCCCTGCCTGCCTCGCCCTGAGCTGGACCCGCGAGTGCTGGGTTTGAAATGTGTCGTTAGTGGCCCTTCTTCCTTTTTCTAATCTCTGTGTCTTTAAAACAGATTAAACAGTAGCCTGAAAAGTCTACTCGTGTACGTTTGCTAATTTGAGGCTCTGTTCTGTCTACTCTCATGAAGGGTTCTTCCACAAGGTGATGACATTCTTGTCACTGACCCTTTCTGCTGGTTTTTAAGACGAGGTCTTGCTGTGTCGTCGAGGCTGTTCTTGAACTCACTGTATAGTCCAGCTTGGCCTTGAGCTCCCAGAGACTCTCCTGCCTCAGCCTGGGGACTGCAAGTGCGTGCCCCTGTGCCAGGCTGGACTTACAGACTGAAGCAGTGAGAGCACAGTGATGTGCAGCTTTCACCTGCTGCAGTCGGGCCCCGTGAACCCACTGACAGATGAGCCAAAGTTCTTAATTCTCCCCCAGCAGACAGGAGAGTGGACAGGACTCTGCCACTGAGCTCCATCACTGGCCACAATCAATAGATTTTTACTTGCCAGGTCATCTGTCTTCTGTGTCCTGGTGTTCAGACCTCTGTGTGCGTCCATCTTCCAGCCCGCCTGTGCCTGGGACTCTGGTGCACCTGTCCCGTCCATTGCTTCTCCTTCCCCGTCTGCCATCCAGAAAGGCCAGATATGTCCTGGAACACAGCCCCTTGTAGGCCAAGTTTGGCCCCAGGGCTTTCACATCAAGCTCTATCCCTCACCTTTCTAGTTTGTGAGATGCAGTCTTGCTAAGTTGCCTAGGCTGTGCTGTAACAGGGATCCTCCTGCCTCAGCCTCCCAGTGCTGGGATCAAAGGTTCTTATTAAATCTAGTGGCTTCCTACACTGCACCTGCCCCTGGCACCTGATGGAGTCATGCTCTCTAGCAGCACCTTGGCAGTGCCCAGCAGATTCAGGGCTTATCCACATTGCTGCCTGAGCCTTTCGGTCTCCTGGAGGACTGTTTAGCATTGCCTCCACTCTCACCCCACCTCCCTCCACCCTTCCACTCCTAGGGTGCAGCTGTGGAATTCTGCGTCTCGCACTGAGGAGCTGTGAGAATTTCTATGTGGGGGAAGCTGAGGCAGGATGATCACTGTGAGTTCAAGGCCAACCTAGGCTGCATAGTGAGATCCTGTCTCAAAACAACAGAAATAAGCAAAAAACCCTCCTCATCTTCCACCAAAGACATCTCTGCTATTCTGTCCATTGCTAGTTATTATCTGGATGGCTGAATCAGGCTTTCATAAAGTGAGAAAAGAGATAAATACTTGAAGAAAAAAATGACTATTCTTTTTTTAAAGAAAATAAATATTTAAGATAAACAATAAAGCTAGAAGTGGTGGCACATACCTGTGATTCCCAGCTATTCAGTAGGCCAAGGCAGGAGGATTTAAACTGAAGCCTCCTCTGGCAATTTAGTGACTTAGTGAGACCATGTCTCAAAAGGGCAAAGCAACAGTGAAGAAGCAGTCAAAATGCCACGTTGTGAGGTCAGGGTGCCCTCTCCTTCCTGCTCTTATGAAGGCTTGTTGTGGGCCACGACGGCGGGCATGTGCCACCATGCCCGCCCGCACTGTCTGCTGGAGCTTGAAAGGAGATGTTCACGCACGAAATCGCTGATCTGGACAGTCTGAGAACCGTGATTCCTGAGGTCAGCTGGGCAGACGCCTGTTTTAAAAACCACAATGCCCTGCTCCCACCGAGGGTCCTGAGTTCAGAAAGGTTCACGAGGCAGGACATGGCAGTGAACATGTGTCATTCTAGCACTCCACGAGGCTGAGGCAGGAGGGTTGTCCAGGAACAGAGCTCAATGCAAAGGCCCCCGGGTTCAATCCCTACTACTAGAAACAAAAAAAAGTTCACGATGATTAAAATGTGTTTTTACTAATGTGTCATTGTGTAAACTCATGAGAGAAGCTGGAGTTTGGGTTTAACAGAACCTGCTTGAGGCCGATGTGATGACACAAGCCTGTAATTACAGCACTCTGGGGGCCGAGGCCAGGATCGTTGTGAATTCCAGGCCAGCCTGAGCTACATCGTGAGTTTTTGGGCAGGCTGGATGACATAGTGAGACCCTGTTAAAAAAAAAAAAAAAAAGGAAAAAAAGTCCTGCCGTTGTTCCCAGCTTCCATGCGCCTTGGGTTAGCGATAGCAGAAATTTAAAGGACAGCTCAAAATTTGTAGGAAACAGCTACAAGTGGGTAGAAGGTGAGAGGGAGGAGCCTGAACTGGGGCGGGGCCTGGGGGGACGGGAGGCGGGGCTCAGCCCGGAAGTCTGGGGTCGAGGCTGAGGGGCTGGAGTCTGGGTCCTGGGCCCGCCGCCCTGGGGGAAAGCGCAGGTGGGTCCCCGAGGGACCATTGCCAGAGGGGCAGGTGCAGGCGGGAGGTCTGCTGGGATGCAGGGAGGACCCTGCGCAGCTCTGCCCCGTATCTTCCCCGGGCGCTAAATTCGGAGGCAGACACCCCTGTGCGGAACGGGGGGACCTGACCCACAGGTTCGCACCGAGAACAGGAGTCACGCCCGCTCTTGTAGTTACCTGGCAGGCACCTATAGATTCGAGTGAAAATTTTAAATCCAGGACTGCCTCGGAAGAAAACACAAATCATAAATGCTTTCCTGTGTGTGTGGTACTCGGGAATCAAAGTCAGGTGTGCTCTGCCAGGCAGCTACACCTCAAGATCACTTATTTAGAGATAGGGTGTCATTATGTAGCTCAGGCTGCTCTTGAGTTCCTGGAGATCCTCCTGCCTCATCCTTCTGAATGATAGGAGCACACCTGGCTTCTTTTTATCCTGAGACAGAGTCTTGGTAAATTCCCCAGGTAGGATTTTAACTTGTGGCCCGCCTGCCTCAGCCTACAGTGTACTCGGATTACAGACACGCACCACCGTGCCCAGTTGCAGTCAGGCCTTTGGTGAGAACCAGGTCTGCTTGTGCTTTCACTCCGACGGTCCCTCTGCGAGTGGGGCCCTTGGGAAACGACGAGGGAAATGGAGCGGGGTGAATGAAGTCCCGAAGAGCGACTTCTCGGGAGGGGCGTCTAAGGCCTGTGGTGGCCAAGCGGGCGCAGAACAGGCGGGGCGGCGCTGCCTCGGGCAGGTGTGGGCATGGACGATATCCCGGGCACCGTGGAGAAGGTAAATGAGCACACCATGGCCTCCAGCATTCGTGGAGGCGAACTGCAAGTGTGAGCCCAGCCTGGGCAGTTTACCAACGTAAAATTAAAAAAATTAAAAAGCCGGACGGAGGCCGTGGGTTCACGCGTGGGAAGCTCGCGCACGCGCACGGCGCGCCCTGGACGCCCGTCACGTGACCCGCCAACCACACAAGATGGCCGCCGGCGCAGCGCAGTGCGTCGCGCTCGCCGCCCGCCCCTCGGCCCTGAGCCTCTGACCCGCCTGCTGTGCTGAGAGCCGGCTCCGCCGAGCCCAGGGTGCCTTGTCCGAGGCGGTGTGCGAGGCGGTGAGTACGGGGCGCCGCGAGTCTTGGCGGTGGCGGGAGGAGGAGAGGGCAAGGTCGGATGAGGAGGGTCTCAGGCGCGGGGCGGCGGGCGAGCAGGTCGCGCCCGAGACCGGGCGATGTTGGGCTGGGGCGGGGCGGGGCGGCGCTCCGCGTTTCCGGGCAGTATTCGCCGCTGTCCGGGCCACCTGCGGGCGGGGGGCGGCCGGGACCCCGGGAAGCAGCGCTGGGTTCGCGCCGCGCCCGATACCCGCCACCGGCCGCAGCCCTGGGCGCTGGTTTGCGTCCCGGGCGTTGGCGGCCTCTTGCTGTCGTTTCCGCCCCGCGATCCAGGGACCATTGTCCTGGGTGCCTGCAAAGTGTCCTCGCGAGCCAGGGACCACCGTGGTCCGGGGTTTCTCCGCAACCGGCAGTTTACAAGTTTTCTTCTCTGAAGAAGTTGTTTTGCCATCTAAAGAGGCTTAAATCAATGAAGAACGTGTTATTAAAAACGATTTGTAGAGCTCTCTCAGCGCCCCAGAGGCGCTTGTGAAAAATGCAGCTTTCTTAGCCGGCAGTGGTTACCTAGTGGCGATTGTTTGGCCTGGGGTGTGGCTCGAAAATCCCTTTGCTTGATTCTTTTGCTTGTTTTAGTTTCTACTCACATTTTGGCTGCAGCCAGAACCAGAAACAAACTTTTTTTTTTTTTTTAAGCACCTGCAGGGCTTCTGGTGTGGAACTAAAGTTAAAAAAAAAAAAAAGGCCGTGACAAGGTGTGTTCTTTGTTCTGTAGCCTGCGGTACAGATTTAATCTCTTGGCGGTGCTCGTGGAAAGTCCAGGTTCTTCTGGACGGGGATTTTGGGGTCAGAGACACTCTGTGGTATGAGACAGGCTTCGCAAATCATTCCGAGTCACGCCAGTGTGAGTCCTTCTCCACGGTCTTTGTGAGAATGATTCTTAGACTTGTCATGTAATACGGGGTAGGTTTCTTCAACCATGCCTTTTTAGAACATGCCATCTTCCCCTTGGCCCAAGCCCCCCAAGCCCCTGCATGCGTGGTGGTGGGGAGCAGGTGGTCCCGAGCCACAGGGACACCTCCGCTTCTCCTCCTGGGTCTCATTTTAGGCAGTGACAATAGGACTGCGTGGCATGTAGTCATCTTCGACCTGTTCTTTTTTTACCAGTCACGTGATTTAAAGCATTTTTCATCCAGAATCTCTAGATATTTTGGTGGGTCAAAAAACTAGGGGCTTTGTGTTGAAGGTAACAGTGTCCTTCATTTCTTCTCTGCCTGGTCTCTCTTTTATGGGCTGTTTGGATGGGTCTGTGACCTGCGTCTTGAGTTCTGGTCCTTTGTGTCTTCCTAGTCTGGGGTCAACATGCGATTTGAGGAGCTGAATTTTCCTAGGGTTATGTCTGAGTGCGCCGCACCTCTTCTCCTTTTCCTAAAGAACAGTCAGTTTCTCCTCTCAGAAGTTGCTGTGGAGGCCCTGAGAAGTCAAGAAACAGAAACCTTAGCAAAGAGGTCCAGGACCGAGAAGCCGGGACCCTAGGCTACCACAGGGCTTCCAGCCATGTGGGCCTCCTGCCTAGGAGAGGTTTTCTCTGTGGCTTTGTGGGTCTCTCTGCTGACTGGCTGTGAAGCGGTGCTATTTATGCTTGGCCCACTGAGGCCTGTGCCACTCCTGGTTCTCAGTCACACACGCGGGACTTCCAGAACACTGGCAGAGGGGCAGGCTGGACCCTGGAGAGAGCGCAGGTGGAGCTGTCAGCCCTGCACCTCTGCTGGGCTCTCTGTTTGCTTGGCACGTTCTGCTTGCTTCCCACCTCGTGTGCTCGCACTCTCTTCAGCCAGAGCAGGAGCTTCTCTTCAGTACTCGGGGCTTTGGTGCCTGTAGTGCTGCTGTACTGTGAAGTAGAGCTCAGGTTTGTCACCTGGCTGCAACATTGGCTTTTTGCATTCTGTTAGGCAAGTCACTTGCATATGGATGGAGCCTGTTTTGTCACCTGTAAAATGAAAAATACTGTTGCTCTTCAGAATCATTGGAAACTCACATAGGAGTAGCTCTCAAACATCTCATAAACTCAAGTGATGTGTAAATGCCTCTGTCCTGAGTGTCTGTTGTGGGGAACCAAAGCTCGTTAAGGGCTCTGTAGGAGGTGGCCGTGGGCACACGCGGGCCCTGCGTGTAGCAGTGCCTTGTCATAGCCTTTCTGTCATCTCCAGGGAATGCCTGACACGAACAGCTTAAAGGAAGAACTGGGATATTCTGCTCATGGGTTCAGTGGTTTCAGTGCATGGTCGCCTGCCCCAGCTAGGAATGCCATGGTGGGAGGTCGCCTGCCCCAGCTAGGAATACCATGGTGGGAGGGCGTGGATGACTAACCTCTGTAGCCAGGAAGCCGAGACTGGAGAGGGGAGACGGGGTGGTGCCCATGACCTGCCCCCTCCAGCTGGGCTTCAGGTCCCCAGAGCTCGATCCTTTGCTGGACCTCTGAGCCCATGAACCTCTGGGGACATTTGGAGCCCAGGTAGGCTGTGCACTGTGGCCTCTGTCCTTCCTTGGGGCTGTTGAGCCTGTTCTGCTGAGGGTAGCGTGAGGAGCATGGGGAGCAGGGTGCTGGAAGAGCTGCCAGAGGCCCTTGCCTGTCCTGGAGGATGTTTTCATTTTAATTTTGTACTTAGGGCAGACACAGTGCAGTGAACTCTCTTACTCCTCACTGAGATTCACCACATCTGAGATTAACATTGAGGTTGCTTGACTGGTGTGATGATGCACATCATAACGTTGGCACTCTGGAGGCTGAGGCAGGAGTGTTGCTACCAGCTGGAGCCCAGCCACGGGTATCTAGCAAGATGCTATCTCAAAACACTATACATTTTAGGTTGCAAACAACTTATGTCATTATGTTCTGGTTAATGCCACAACCACTTATGCTGTCGTAGTAAGTCTTCACTTAGGGCTTGGGTTACATCATGGTTGGACCAAGCTGAAGCCGGCACAAAGTGTGGGTGGACCCAGGTGGAGGAGCAGGTGGCAGCACTGGACCCAGCATGCCTCACTGCCCGCGCTGGGTCAGTGTCCAGTCTGGAGCACCTGGTGCAGGTGCAGAGGGTGGGAGCAGGGTGCGTCCTGAGTGGTGGGAGCCAAGAGGAAGGAGCATGCAGGAGGCGAGTGGAGCCTGGGGCAGGCGCTGATGGTTGATGCTGAGCCAGGTCTGCTGCTGGGAGCTGAGGTGCAGAGTGGCCCCAGGAGGCTCCAACCCAGGAACCTGGTGCCGAGCGGCATGCCCAGGACACCAGGCGCGGCGCTGGCTGCAGTTTCCAAGGGGAGAAAATGAGAGTGCACAACGTGACCTCCTTGGTGGAAACATTTGGAATATGCCAAAAGGTTTTTTTCAGGCTTTTTTAGCTTGCTACAGATCCCAAAAATGAACTCACTTTAGGACCAGAGGTTTAGCTCAGTGGTTCCAGTGCCTGCCTAGCAAGCCCAAGGTCCCTGGTTTGATCCAATCCCGGGTAACCACATAACAGTACCAGGTATGGTGACTCATACCCACCAGCAGTCTGTACCACATACCTCAGTGCCAGGTGTGGTGCCTCACGCCTGTCACCAGCACTTGGGAGGCAGAGACAGGAGGATGGCTGAGTTCCAGGCTTTTTTGGGCTGCATAGTGAGCTCAGGGCCAGCCTGAACTACAAAGGGAGACCCTGGCTCAAAAAAAAAAAAAAAAAAAGCTCACTACAGCATGAAGATGTTTTCCTAATATTGCTGTTTTTGAATCTGCCATTTAAAGAGCCGTGTCAGACAGGCTTGTGCACAAGTGCACTGGTGAGGGCCAGGGAATCTGCCTGCCCCCAGAACTGCAAGTCTTCAAAAGCCTACTGCCTAGCACAGCTGCCAAGCAGTGCATGTGAAAAGGGCAGAAAGTTCAGTGGCAGTGGCCATGGAGAGCTTGGTGAGAAGCTGCCTAGGAAATTCACAACCTGCTGTGAGGTGGGGCCCTGTCTCGAGCCCCTGGCAAGGCCTGTTTTGGGGCCTTTTCCACCACCTCTCCCGGCTGCAGTTTTCTTCTGATGATGAAATGTTTTTCTTTTCCCTCGTGAAATGATTGGAGACTTGTGTTGGGAGGAGCAGGGTAGCTCACGTGTGTGTAAAGGCACAGCTCATTCTTTCCTAGCCCCAGGCGTGTGTGTAGGAAGAGCAGTGTCACGGAGCACCCGTGTGTGCACTGAGCAGAGCCTGGCTCCTCTAGTCCCAGAGTCAGTCCCTTGTGCTAAGCTGTGCCCTCCGCTGTGTGCCCTTAGGGACTCCTGGCCCCTTTCCCTCTGTACTTAGCTGCCTGTCTGAGCAGCCGGTATGGGACATTTTAGCGGTGGTTTCAGTGGCGTGGGCTAGACCCTGAGCTCGGTGCATCTGGGGCAGAGCAGTGGTATCTGAGAGCACTGGAAGGCCTTGCAGGCGTGGGTTGGGGTCAGTGCAAGGGAGCGGTCCTCCTGGAGAGGGGTGTTGGTCTTGTTCCAGCAGGTTGAGGAGTGAGGCCAGGGTGTAATTACAGAACAGCAGGTGTCTGCGTCAGCTCCAGCCTGGAAGGAGATGATGCTTGGGCATTTGTGGTTGGCAGTGTCCTGTTGGAACTTGGGGCAGTGTACTGCTATCCAGAGCTGCTCTGGAAGTCTTTCCGTTCTTGAGGACACCAGGCCGCTGGCAAGGTGGCTTTTCTCCGCCCGCCGCCACCCTGCTCTGTAGGCCCTGTGCTGGAGCTGACTGTGGTGTGTCAGGGGACAGCACCGGTCTGGCTGTGTCCTCCTCACAGTGAAGCCTGCACCATCACGGCTTCGGGGTCTGGAGGCAGCCAGAGGGTGGCACAGGTGGCAGCGGTGGGTGTGGGACTTGCACCTGAGACGTGGGCTCTGCCAGTGTTGGTAGACTGAGTGTGGAGTGTGGGAGGCAGAGGGACCCGGATGCTCCAGGGTCAGCTGGAACCTGCAGTGTGAATCTGGAGGCAGCAGGGGGCTGGGCCGTGCCCCGTGTGTGGGTGGTGCGAAGGAGCCTGGGTGGCTGGGCTTGGGTGGGCTTGTCTTGGGAGACACCTGTGTTGTTGCCAGCAGTGTGATGGTGGAGAGGCGGGCTGGTTCGCCAGTGTGAAGGCTGTGACTGGGAACCTGCTTAGTAGGAAGCATTTTCCTAACCACAAACTATGTATGTTTTATCTCATTTACTTTTAACAGGTATTGAAAGAAAGCTAACTACAGCTTTCAGTAAAAATGTCGGTTCTGATATCACAAAGTGTGATAAATTATGTGGAGGAAGAAAACATTCCTGCCCTGAAAGCTCTTCTTGAAAAGTGCAAAGATGTTGACGAGAGAAATGAGGTAGGAACGAGCTTCTAACTGCAAGTGTCTGTGGGCGCCTGACTGTCAGGTGTGCGGGTGGTACAGGCGAGCAGGGGCAGCAGGGTCTGGGCTTCAGACACAAGTGAGCTTCTGGAGTCCAGAAAACTAAAATGCCTCCAGGGACCCAGAGAGCACCTAAGACTTGATCTTCCTGTGAACAGACAAAACTAGGCCTTTTAAAAAGCTTTTCCCAGTCAGTTAAAAACAGATCAGCAGCCTAGGTGTGAGGCCTAAAACTTTTCATAAAGAGGGTGGTTTACGTTCCAGACAAGGGCAGAGACTTTCCCAGTAGCCTAGGAAATCACGGCAAGAAGGAGCAAGTGGGGCTGAGTTGCACCGGGAGCTCCTCACAGCAAAGGAAGCTGCCCGTGGGCGGCAACAGCCATGGCCAGAAGAGGTCTGTGCCAGGACCCTGCAGTGCCTTAGCACCGGCAGAGGGCTCAGCAGACTCTCAGAAGAGCCGTGTTTCAGCACAGTGTTATGTTTCTCTGTAAGACAAGTGAGAATTAGTATGTTGCGCCTATGTGTACAGTGTGTGCACAGGTGTGTGTCTGTGTGCCCACACAGGGTATCTGTATAGAAGGCACCATGTTGCTGTGCTGGGATTGGACATGCTTGCCAGTGCTGCTCCTTGCACCGACCCCAGCTGTCTTTATCTTTCTTCTGTGAGACTCCTCCCTCAGCTGCCATGCTGGCTTTGAGCTTGAATATTCCTGCCTCAGCCTCCTGAGTAGTTGGGGGTTCCAGGCGTCAGCCACCACACCTGGCTGTGAAGAGTTTTGTTCTTGAAAGTTTTATTGTGGTAAAAAAGCACATAAGATGAAATTTACCATTTTAACTTTCTATATTTTTTAAAAGTACAGTTGAGTAGTCTTAAGTTTTTTTATTTTTTGTTTTTTTTGGCTTTTTGAGGCAGGGTCTTACTGCATAGTTCAGGCTGGCCTCGACCTTTCAGTGAGTCTCCTGTCTCAGCCTCCTGAGTGCTGGGATCACAGGTACCACTCTGGATGGCACGGAAAAAATTTTAACCTTGCTCAATTTACTCTTAAACTGTCATCTGTTTGCCTCCTGCCTCCTTTCTTGAACTCTTCAGGATAAAATTCACCTAATCTTAATGCTAGCATTTTTAATATTAATGCCTGTTTTTTCCAAATAATGTCTGTATTTTTAATGTTTCTTTAACATATTTTGGTTAGTTAATATACCTTTCTGTGATTGTGAATAGTGAATAATTTTTATAAATAGAGAGGACATTTTATTAGCATATTGAGAATAATAAACATTGTTAATTTAGAAACACTGTTTGGGGCCCAATGTGTGGCGCACGCCTGCAAGCCTCGCACTCCAGGTTAGCCTGCGTATACAGCGAGACCACTTTAGTCCCCTCCCCATAAGTAGAAATCAGAACCCAGAAGTCTGGGAAGAGAAACAGTGCTTGAGAGGCAGGTTTGTGCCTCCTCCGCTTCTGGGGAGCTGAGGTGCGGGGCATCTTCAGTGCCCAGAGGCTGTTGGCCAGAATCGCCCTGGCAGTGAGTGGGGGTGTTATCTGTCTGCACTGCATTCACAGCCTAGTTCCACAGACTGGTCGTTTTTAGGCAAGTTCTTTTTTCATGGGTTTGGAAGTGCAGAAGCCCTGTCGCTGGCTCGGGTGAGTGCATTCCTCCTGAGGTCCGGGGGCAGCAGGTGCCTGTGGGGAGGCCAGGAGGTACTGGCCAGCACCCTGCGTGGCTGGCATGGCCACACCGGGAGGGCGGCTGGGTGCAGCCTGTGGCTCCAGAGTGTCCTCTGCTTTCCAGTGTGGTCAGACCCCTCTGATGATCGCCGCAGAGCAGGGGAATCTGGAGATCGTGAAGGAGCTGATAAAGAATGGAGCCAACTGTGACCTGGAGGACCTGGTATGTGCGGCCGTGCCTTATCCTTGGTTTCTGGGGAGTCAGTGGTGCCTGGTGGAGGGCACCCTCCCTTAGACTTGTCTGGGCGTGGGCAGAGCCGGCTCCCCCATTTGCTGTTCGGTTGGTTGTTGCCCAGAGCACAGCAGTGACCTGTCCAGTAGGACGGCACTGGTCTTGCTCTAATGCGATGCCTCCAATGCTACTTCTGCAGGGTCAGCCACTATCAGGGGTCATGTTCCTTTGCTTTTTGGTTTTCTGGGAACTGCTTTGAAGGCCACAAAACCACATTTTTAAATTGAATGGTCATTTGAGTTAAATTGCTCTCATGAATAAAAGTTAAAATAAGATTCTTGTATCCTTTATTTAAAACCTGAAGGAGACTAATTCTTTTGTCACCTAATTTCTAAACTCACGAGGAGCCTCTGACTCTGGGTCTTTTTAATTTTGGTTGGTAGGAAGAGCTGCAGGCCGCAGGCCTGGCCCTAGTGGGTTTTCTCTTCACATGGATGTGGCAGTGATTAGTGCCTGTGAGGCAGGAGAGGCAGCCATAAAGCCTCCTGCGCAGGGGCTGGTGTCTGGGGCCTGGGGTTCAGACCTTTACAGTGGAGCGGATTGTGTTGATTTGGTGTGGTCATTTGGTGTGTAAATTCAGTGTCTTTCCCAAACTTTGGAAGGTGAGTTTTGGTTTAAAACTACCATTTTTGTGTTCAGGACAATTGGACAGCACTTATATCTGCCTCCAAAGAAGGGCACCTGCACATCGTGGAAGAGCTGCTCAGATGTGGGGTGAACGTGGAGCACCGGGACATGGTGGGTATGTCCGTCCATCTCGGAGGGTCTGCCAGACCCTGGCTACCTAACAGCTGCCTGAAGTCTTTTACTTTTGTGTTTGAGATGATGTTACTGTGTTTTTAGGATTGGAGGTTGAACACTGAAGTGACACACAAGCGTGTCTTAAACTCAGGTCTTATAATGTCCCTCCTTGTTAGTTTTTTTTTTTGAGACAGGGTCTTGCTTTGTAGTTCAGGCGGACCCTGAGCTCACTATGTAGCCCAGGCAAGCCTTGAACTCACAGCAATCCTCTTGTCTCTGCCTCCCAAGTGCTGAGATAACAGCTATGCCACCAAGCCTGGCATGTCCCTCTTTTATAATATTCTTAGTCATCATTTTCAGTTTAAAATTCTGACATACTGTTAAAGATAACTCATTATTTTCTAATATATTAGTATTTTAGAACTTCTGAGAAGATTGTGTCCTTCAGATAAGATTTTTAAGAGGGACATTGTATGGTTTTAAAAATATTTTTGTCTGTTGTAATTTTCAGAATAATATTCATAGACTTCATTATAAATATAATTCCACATAACCTGCCATCTGTATAAGTCGAGCAAGATGTAACTGTTAATTACCATTTGCTCTTAACTTGATCTAGTTAAAGTGTGAGGCAAAAGGAAATGGGGGTGGTACTTCTCTTACAGGAGATCTGCATTCTTTTTTTTTTTTTTTTGCTTTTTGAGACAGGGTCTCACTTTGTAGTTCAGGCTGGCCCTGAGCTCACTATGGTGCCCAGGCAAGCCGCCGCGAACTCAGCAATCCTCCTGTCTCTGCCTCCTGAGTGCTGGGATTACAGACGTGAGCCACCACATCCGGGCATTGTGGTATGCGGCGTTGATTGTTGTTGGGCGTGTCTCCACGTCCAGCATTATATGTGGTTACTGAGGATCGAACTCAGGACCTTGGGCTTGCGAGACAGGTGCCGGAACCACTGAGCTAACCCTCCGGCCCAAGAGATCTGCGTTCTTAAGAAATCCCAGCATCCCACTGTCTTGCACTTTTCACACACTGGTTTCCAGGAGAGCTGCCGTTGTACCCTGCAGGCCTGGAGTGTGGCAGTGGGTGATGTCCTTCCCTGTATGGGTATGGCCGCTGTAGTTCGGGGTGCGATACCAGGGACAGAGGCATTCTGAGGGGTGAGCCGTCTCTGGAGGGGCCTTGGGACCTGGCACCTTCCTCCTCTCTGTGCCTTGGCTGCTGGGACGTAGGTGGCTCCTCCCTGGCACAGTGTACAAGGCCTGCTGACCGTGGAGCCAGGGTCAACCTGCCCTTCCAGGAACTCAGGTATCTCAGGCTTTTGTCACAGTGCAAGTATCTGCCTGTTTCCAAGGAGAGGATGGAGGTAGACGGCCTGAAGGTTGGGGGAGGGGGTAATGCCAGCAGAAATGAGGCCAGGGAGAGGGATGGCAACCCAGAGGAGGAGAAAGCTCTTACATCCATGGCTCTGAAGTGCACAGGACACAACGGAGTGAGCTTGTTTTCTGGGTCTTAGTAGAGGAGCCATGCAGGCTGTCAGTCTAAGAGATAACATGGTGCCCGCTGTGTGCCTGATCATCTATAGATGCCTGATAGCATTGAATCGACTTCATGGAACAGGGTTGACTTTGTTCTCAGTGTGCAGCTGAGTTTGAGGCTAGAGCAGGTCTGAAGTCATGTAGCGGTTAGCATCGGGGCTGGGTTTTGAACACAGGTTTGCTGGTCCAAAGGCTTCTCCTACACTGTGCCTCTGTGTACACCAGCAGGGAGTAGAAACCGCAAGGTGTACGTTAGAATCTGAAAACCTTGATGTAATTTCTTAAACTTAGGGCTTATTTCTCATATTTCCCAAAAACAAATGATCACAAAACGGTTAACATTTAAAATTTTGTGCTTGGTTTTCAATACCAGAAGTCAGGGAAACATAAGACTTTGTCTGGTTGTTGTATCAAGGAAACTTGACCTCAGAGGATTTGGCAGATGGGAGCAGCCCAAGGTTGAGGGAAGGTGGAATTCCTGGAACGTGTGCAGGGGCAGTGATGCTGTGTCCAGGAGGATTCCGGACTGTGCGTTAGGAGGTCTGCTGAGGGCTCTGCACGGGGGCGAGGCTGAAGGGCTTCAAGAATGACATAGCTGCTTCTGTACAAAATTATTCCCAACTTTTTTTTTTTTTTTTTTGAGACAGGGTCTTGCTTTGTAGTTCAGGCTGGCACTGAGCTCACTATGTAGCCCAGGCAAGCCTTGAACTCAGCAGTCCTTCTGTCTCTGTCTCCCGAGTGCTGGGATTACAGGCCTGAGCCACCACGCCCAGCTTTTTTTTTTGAGACAAGGTCTCGCTTTGTAGTTCAGGCTGGCCCTGAACTCACTATGTAGCCCAGGCAAGCCTTGAACTCAGCAACATCCTGTCTCTGCCTCCCAAGTGCTGGGATTACAGGCGTGAGCCACCACGCCCAACACTGTGGTATGTGGTATTGATTGCTGGTGGGCATGAGTTACCATGCCCAGCATCAAACTCGGGACCTTGTGCTTGTGAGGCAGGTGCTGGAACCACTGAGCTAAATCTCTGGGCCTTTTTATCCTTTTTTTTTTTTTTGGAGACAAGGTCTCGCCTTGTAGTTCAGGCTGGCCCTGAGCGCACTATGGTGCCCAGGCAAGCCGCCGCGAACTCAGCAATCCTCCTGTCTCTGCCTCCCGAGTGCTGGGCTTTTTATCCTTTTTAAAAAAAAATTTATTATATTGCAACTAGATTAGAAAGATTAAGTGATTTGTAGTCTTGGAACCAAATATGAGTTTTAAAAGGCAAACAGCATTTCAGCCCTTAGTGAGATTTGGTTACACTGGCCTTTTTTATTGGTTGCATTGTTGCTGAAGAGAACACTGCCCCAAAACCTGGAAAGAGGGAGTCCTCCTGCAGTGAATTTGCACTTGGTGCCCTTGGTACTTCAGCAGGCCATCAGGGGTCACTACCCTAGTGCTCTGAGACTTGAAGGACGAGTTTAAATACAGGAAACAAAACACTTAAATATTTAAATTCAGGACCCTACTGTGGTCGTTGGAATCCCTCTCTGGGTGAAGTCCAGGCTATAAGAGAATGAGAGAGGAGAGCCGGGGACCTGAAAGTCCTGAAACAAAGTTTTAAACAGTCGAAAGTCTTAGAAATTTGGAAAAGTCTAACATGAATATTCTGTGTTTCAGTTTTTGTAAGAGTACAAAATGGAATCACTTTTGGATATAAGTCTTTGATTGACTTTATGTTCTGTTGTGTGTTTTTCTGGAGATTTTGGGAATTTAAAACTACAAAGTATCACTTTCAGCAAATAGTGGTTTTACCAAGACTGATGCAGAAGGAACTTGAGTGGTGTTTTTGCGTGTGGTAATGACTCGCTTGGCCTCTCTCTCCACCAGGGAGGGTGGACTGCGCTCATGTGGGCCTGCTACAAAGGCCGTACGGATGTCGTGGAGCTGCTGCTTTCCCACGGGGCCAACCCGAGCGTCACTGGTCTGGTAAGTGCTGCCAGAGCCGCCCTTTTGAGGTTCAGAGGCCGTGTTTCCTTGGGAGTGCTTTAGGGACGAGAATGCAAACTGAGGCTCAGCCAGGAGCCAGCACTGCAACTTAGCCAGAGTGCTGAGGTTTCCATGTGGAAAGAACAGCTCACACATTAACATCTTTTGTCTTGAAAGAAAAATACAGTAACACACGGACCTGTAGATTTGCCACCACTGCTTCAGGCTGTTTGTACTTTGCGGTGAATTGGGCCTTTCTGGATCACACTAAATATAATTAGAATGTGGTTTCAGAACAGTGAGGATTTTGATAGTTTTCTGTATTTGTCAATTTTTGTCAGCAAAAAGACAGCTCATAGAGCTCAAGTGTTTGTTAGAACTGTGCATTTCTAAAGGAGGTTTTGAGCTCTGTGGCCAGCCTGCCTGTTTTCTGTGGATGCGCACCCAGGAAGAGGTCTTTCCGAGTCACCACCTCTCTGGCTGTGCCGTCTGCTGTGTGTGTCCACTGTTTTGCTCTGTGTTCCCCTCCTCAGTCCTGCTTTGGCTGGGGGACCACATGCGCTGTGTGTGCACTGTGAAAATGAGTGTCTTTCTCTAGGGTCAAGTGCATCTCAGTTGCTAGCTGTATGTTTTTAAATTGGAGAAAGGCAGTAGCTTGATTTTTTTTTTTTTAGAGAAGTGCTATTTTTCTTACACTGTTGAAACTTGATGTAGAAAATGTGTTGCAAACGCCCCACTCATGGGTCTCCCCACTCTGCATCTCCTCTGCCCTCCACCCCAGCAGTACAGCGTCTACCCGATCATCTGGGCAGCTGGGAGAGGCCATGCAGACATAGTGCATCTCTTGCTCCAGAATGGTGCCAAGGTCAACTGCTCAGATAAGGTAGGTCAGCAGAGCCCGCCTGACTAATGTGACACTGTCCTGGGAAGCTGGGCTGTAGTGACACGTGTGTGTGTGTGTGTGTGTGTGTGTGTCTTTCAGGACAGGGTCTCCCTGTGTTACTTAGAGTGGTCTTGACCTTTCAGAGATCCTCCTGCCTCAGCCTCTGGAGTGGTGGGATTGCAGCACTGTGCTTGCATGTTAACGTAGTGTGATAGAGATGGGCTCCTGAGAGAGGCCCCGTGGTGTTTATCATGTCCCAGTCCCGATTCCCAAGAGGACAGTCTGGACGAAGGGCTCTCAGCTTCATCAGGTGGAGTTCTCTCTCACACTCTCCTTCCTGCAGTCCGTCCTGCCTGCTCCCATGTTGCTGTGAGAGTGACCTGTTTGAAGTGCAGCTTGGTTGTCCTTGGCAGTGTAGGGGCTACCAACCATGCCAGGCTGCCGCTGGCTTCAGGCTGGCTTCTGGACCAGGCCCTGGCTGACACCGCAGGGCCTCTTCTTGCCCTGTGCTGCACTCTTGTCTCTGACGAGTGAGCTTCTGTTTATTTCCAGACCCATCTGAGAGTCACTCCCTGGTGATGTGAGCATTCAGGGCTCCTCTCAGAGAGAGTGTAGGCTGAGGCAGGAGGATCGCAAAGTTTAGCACATCCTCGGCAATTTAGCAATGTAGTGAGACTGTGTCTCAGAATAAGCTTTAAACATGAGCAAAGGATGTAGATCAGTGCAAAGGCCCAGGGTTTATCCATAGGACTGCAGAAACAGACACAAGTTTGGGAAGCGGTGTCTATGTGGCTGTGTGATGAAGACATGGCTGCTGGTTCTAGCTGTGTGGGGTCACCATCCACCCAGCAGGAGAGGAGGGAGAGGGCCCCTGGGCGAGAATGCCACTGATGGGACCATGCACCTGAAAACACTTAAGTAAGGGGTCTGTTGCTGGTTTCTCTCTGTGCCTCTGATGATAATTTGAACTGTGTTTTCTGCTTGGCCAGTATGGAACCACCCCTCTGGTTTGGGCTGCACGGAAGGGGCACCTGGACTGTGTGAAGCACTTGCTGGCCATGGGGGCCGACGTGGACCAAGAAGGAGCTGTGAGTACCCCATCCGCCACTAAGCTCCTACTGCGGGGATGTCATGTGGCCCTCGCTGCCCTGTCCCTGGCAGGAGAGATGACTAGTTTTAGGAGACAGTATTTTAACTTGAGTGTAGGCCCAGCAGGATTTCTGCCCAGTTTTAAATGATGTTAACCTAGAAAAATAACCATATGCTGTTTACCAAGTATGTCATATTGTGAAAACACAATAACCATATGCTTTTAAGGATCTAGTACTAATAACTGTAAATTTTAGAAGGCTAAAAATACAGACCATTTTCAGTAATCCTAATCTAAATTGTTTGGAAAGCTTTTTAAGTAAGTAGTTTTAAATCAATCATGGAAAAAAGTTTTTATGCTCTATTTGAGTACTATTATCTCAAAAACTTAATGTTATAGTTTTTTGATGTTTTTGTACCACATTTTATTTTATGCCTCGTTTTCCCTAATGAACAGATTTTAAAATGTCAAAAGTAATTGTTAGAACCGAGAAAGCTTAAAAATTGGTTAAATCCATTTTGCTGACTTGTAGTTCTTGGTGCCTCACTGGGCACCCGCTGTGTGCGTGCCTGCCCCAGACCTCGCAGTACAGATGTGTAGGAACTGCTGGGCAGTGGTGTCTGCCTCTTCTCTGGGGACTGGGAGGCTAAGGCAGGATAAAAATAAGTTCAGAGCCAACCTGGGCAACTTAGGGAGATCTTGTCCCAAAATGACAAAAACAAGGTAGGGATGTGGCTCAGTGCCACAGCCCTTACATTCAATCCCTGATACCACCAAAAATTTAAAAAATACAGGAACTGTCAGGTATGGTGCACATACCTGCAAACCAAGCTCTTCAGGAGGCTGAAGCAAGAAGATTGCAAATTTGAGGCCACCCTGTGTAACTTAACAAGACTTAGCCCTCCCTTACCCCTAAAATAAAAAGTGAGACGAGGAAGAAAGCATGAGGGTATAGCTTGATGCAAGGCTCTGGGGCTGAATTCACAGTGCCACAGAAAGAAAGGGAAATAAAAGAACTGGCCTCTTTGTCCAGGGATGTGACAGCATGGCAGATGGTGTCTGTCATCACCATGCAGAAGGGCCACAGGCTGAGCAGGGTTCTGCGCCTGGCTGAAGGAGCCCGAGCTGCCTCTTGAACTCCTGTGGGCAGGCACTGTTGACCACTGGCCTCGAGGGACGTGACTGGGCCCTGCCTTGGGATAGTGCTCCCCAGAGGACCCTGCCTCCTGCCATTGATGATGTGCCAATGATGCGGCCGTGTGGCTGATGGGAGACACTGAGCCCCTCAGGTCTGAGGAGGGCTGGCATTTGCTCTGCAAGAGGCTCATGGCTTGGCTGGACAGGCCGTGTTGGGAGAATCTTTACAGTACAGCAAGCTTTGAGATGACGGTTTGATCAGGTGAACCCAGCATGTGTTGCACTTTTACTGAAATGTGCTGTAGCTGTTCATTGTTTTACCTCAGTTTTTCCTCATATGCTTCCTTGTGACGAATTCTTGAAGTTTGACGTACTTTCTTATGGGTCGTTGTTACTGTGCTGTCATTTTGGTTTTCTGAGACATGATCTTGCTGTGTTAGATCACCCTGGCCTTGAACTCATTGTTTAGTCCAGGTTTGTCTCAGACAAGGTAATACCCCTGCCTCAGCCTCCTAAATGCTAGGATTTCAGGTGTGTGCCACCATGCCTGGCTGGATTGTTTAATGTAAAATATGTTTAGTTCTGAGTTTTAGTGAGACCTTTTCATGGTAACACATCCAGCTTCAGATTGTCATTTAAAGAACTAATATCCTGATAACTCAGAGTCAGTGTATTTTTTTTTTTTTTTTTTTGAGACAGGGTCTTGCTTTGTAGTTCGGGCTGGCTCTGGGCTCACTATGTAGTCTAGGCAAGCTTCAAACTTAGCAATCCTCCTGCCTTTGCCTCCCGAGTGCTGGGATTACAGGTGTGAGCCCCCACGCCCGGCACTGTGGTATGTGGTATTGATTGCTGGTGGGCGTGAGTCTCCACGCCCAGCATTATATGTGGTTTCCAGGGATCGAACTCAGGACCTTGCGCTTGCAAGGCAGGCGCTGGAACCACTGAGCTAACCCTCCAGCCCAGAGTCAGTGTATTTTAAAAAGCTGCAGGTAGGCCTCCCAGCCACGTCTCATGTGTGGTGTCTGATTATTGGTCTCCTTACTCCCAAAAATAACTAGCAGTGGGCTGGGTACTGGAAGTCATTATATTTCCCAGTAATCATGGTTTCTGGTCCATACTGAGTACTTGGGCTTCTTTTTCTTTCCAGAATTCCATGACTGCGCTCATTGTGGCAGTGAAGGGGGGCTACACACAGTCCGTCAAGGAGATCCTGAAGCGGAACCCCAACGTGAACTTGACCGACAAGGATGGAAACACGGCTCTGATGATTGCCTCGAAGGAGGGCCACACAGAGATCGTGCAGGACCTGCTGGACGCGGGGACATACGTGAACATCCCTGATCGGGTAGGTGCCCATCCATTTTGGGCAGAGCATCTGCCTGTCCTTGGGTGGGTCCCCACAGGCACTCTTCCAGCCAGGGCAGCTGGTAGTGCTGCCTTGCGCACCTCCTGACTCGTGGGATTCCTGAGATGTTCAGGGCCCGCCCTGCTCCTCTTCCTTTCTGAGCTCTCCCTTGGATGTTGGCCTCTGTCATGACTTGTCTCCCTTGGCCCGGGGAGCATTGAGGAGCCTCTGCAGCCCTCCTGCCCTTTTACTGAGAGCCTCCTGTCCTGCCTCCCAGGCTGCTGATGCTGCCCTTGGGGTCTCCGCTCACCTGTTTGCCTCCTGGGTCGCAGCCTCTTGCCTCTCTCTCCTCTCTCTGCTCCACTTAGCTTTCCGGAGCTGCTATGTGGGAGGCTGTACAGGCTTCTGCCCATCTGCGCCCGCTGCCTACAGAGGTGTGCACTGCACTCCCAGCTGTCAGATGCTGCGCCTTCGCTTCCTTTGCCTTTGCCTGTGGGGCCCGGGTGCTCGCTGCCTGGGCAGTGGCTCCTCTGTGTCTGTGTCTCAGCCCCGCCTGCCTCCTCCCGGCAGCCTTCTTCACTGCTGGCCTGTCTATCACATCACCCTGTTCTTTCGTACAGCCTTTGACTTCAGCATCTATGTGATATTTTTCTCTGCCACACTCTTAAGTTCACCCAGAGCACAGACTCTGTCTGTCTTGTCCGCCAGTACAAGGGGCAGCGTAGGGCGCATTGTGCACTCTGAGCTCTGTAGCTGCCCTGCCTGTGCTTGTTGCTGCTGTGAATGTACTGTTGGGTGCTGCCCAGTGGTGCTGAGCGAAGTCACCCTTGGAGTCGGGTGTTCAGACCTGCGGTGCAGCAGGGACGCCCAGAACCGAAGTGTACTGGCCCTGGCCTTTAGCTGGAAAGACTCAGCGACATTACCAGATAACTGATAAAGTGCTGTGTGAAGTAATGGAGGATGGCACTGGAGTGGGGCACTGTTTGGGGGGACCTGGGGTGGAAGCTGTGCTGCTGTTGGGAGCACCATGGGGCACGCGGCCTGGGAGCCATGGTGCAAGCACATACCTCTGCACAGAGAGCCTGCACCCACAGGGTCCTGTGCTTCTCCCAGGATTCAGTGGGCTCATGGGCAGCTGCAGGATAGTTTCACCGGTTTTCATTTGAACAGGAGGTGGCCTTTGGAACAGCTGGTTTCTATTACCTGGTGCTTCTTTCTGAAGCTTCTCCTGGAGCTTCAGGACTCCTTGTTTTGAGGCATTATACTCTTGCCTTTACTCTGAGGACAACTAATGTCGTAATAATAATAACGTATTACTAGTTAATTTCAGGATCTATTTGAAGATACTTTTTCCAGAAAGTACTGAGAACATGTCTCCTGGTTAATGAACAAGTAAGCTGAGCTTCAAGGCCTTGCCCATTTACCCTCTGCGTCACCTGGCTTTGGCTTCTTCTTTCCAGAGTGGCGACACTGTGTTGATTGGCGCTGTGAGAGGTGGTCACGTCGAGATTGTCCGTGCACTTCTCCAGAAGTATGCAGACATTGACATCAGAGGCCAGGTAGGTGCGCAGTGTGCTGGGGGACACGTGTGCTGACAGCTGGCCGGGGGGACTCACAGCTTCCCTACGGGCGGGAGCTTGGGACCTTGGTACTATGTCAGTGTTAGCACTATTTCCTGCCTTTCATTTCTGTGTCAGCATTGAGGTCACATAAAAGGCACATAAACCAAACAGCGTGTGCTTTGGAGATAAGCCTCCTTCCCTGGCAGGCTTTTCTTGAGTTGGGTAGTTAAGCTTCTGAGATGGGTAGTCTCATTACAGGCGACAGTCCGCAGGTCCTGGTGTGAAATGGTGGTCCAAGGTGGCTTCTGACCCAGAGCACACTCCAGAAATCCAACTCCTTTCCATATTGTGATTTACTTTATTACTCACTGGGATTGCTCCTTAAATTCAAATCATGTTAGGTCTTTCTAGGGTTTTTTTTTTTGAGACAGGGTCTTGCTTTGTAGTTCTGGCTGGCCCTGAGTTCACTATGTAGCCCAGGCAAGCCTCGAACTCAGCAATTCTCCTGGCTCTGCCTCTCAAGAGCTGGGATGACAGGCATGAGCTCATGGCTGGCGTTGTGGTATGTGGTACTGATTGCTGGTGGGTGTGAGTCACTGCCTGGTAGTGTTGTATGTGGTTGCTAGGGATTGAACCAGGGACCTTGTGCTTGCAAGGCAGGCACTGGAACCACTGGGCTAAATCCCGTTTCTCTTCCTAGGTTTCTTTTCAAAAACATTTTCTCAAAAGTAGCATAAAGATTTGTATTATTTTCCACTGTGCTGCCTTCTGGGGTGGTTTTTGGCAGAAGCAAAATCTTGTGTTGTCAAACAACAGTTCATAACCTTTTGTGTCTATGAAGTGATAATAGATTTTTTTTTTATTATATAGGACAATAAAACTGCTCTGTACTGGGCTGTGGAAAAGGGGAACGCAACCATGGTGAGAGATATCTTGCAGTGCAACCCCGACACTGAGATCTGCACGAAGGTATGAGTGATGCCTCTCATCAGCAAGACAGGTTGAGCTGGCGCTGCCTGCTGCATCAGTCCTGAGGGCTCTGGTGTCACACTTGCTGTGCTGGTGATGCTCAGTTAAATTGAAGAGAGGCTTTTTATCCTCCGGGAGCAAAAGACAGTACAACGTTAATTACTTACTTTGCAGGAAGCATACCATCAGCTCTTCATATGTGGTGGGAAGGCTGGGTGTTGGGTGCACACCTTTTCCCCCTGTAGCTTTAGGGCAGAGTGGGAGGATTGCAAGTGCAAAGCTAGCGTATAGAGTCTAGTGAGGCCCTACCTCACCTTTTCAAAAGAAATAAATACTGTTTTTCCCAAAGACCCTGGACATAGGGCTCAAGGCTCCCTGGGTTCAGCTCCTAGTGTTTAAAGAAAAGGTCATGAGCAGACCCTTTCCCCGTGCTGTTAGTTCCCACTCTGTGTGTGAAGTGCATTCCCTTGTAAAAGACTGTTGCGATCGGCTGTTGGTGCCATGCACCGGCCAGGGTAGCTGTTTTCCTGAAATGGTGAGGGAGTACAACGCCATTTAGGGCTCTGGGGATTGGGCCTCATGTGTCGCATTTCCCTTGGAAAATGTATTTGGCCTAAATGGCAGGAATTCTTACAGCAAAATAAGGCATTGTCCATAGTCCACCCTATTTCACCTGCCAGAGGCCAGGAGCAGCCTGTTTCTTTTGTCTTTTTAAATTTTTATTTGCATTAATGCATCTTAGTACACAGTGATTGTGCTCCTGGGACGGGTGCATGTGTGCCCTCCCTCCCATCCTCTGTCCACCTCTCAGGCCTCCAGAGAGGGTCACCCTGTACCCAGGGCAGAAGACTTCTAGGATACCTGCTGGATTGCAGCAAGCTCTGGGACCATTTTATTTTTCTTTTTCTCTTGGACCTGGGTCAGCTGCTGTGACTGCTCATGGCTCCTGACCAGGTTTTTGTCTTTCCTGTCTTAGAAAGGTCACACTTACTGCCTTTTTTTTTACCTCCTTAAATTTAAAGGCAGGGAGGGACCCGGTGAGGTTTGCTGCAGGCAGGCTGCTGTCTTGAGCAGTCCCTGTGCTCCTCGTTGGGTGGGAGGTTTGCAGGTGTTTCCAGAGGAGCAGGCACTGGCTGGCTGGGCACCCATGTGGGGCTGTGCTCAGTGTGGGGTGGAGCAGGGCTGCCCGGGACTCAGCAGGGCATTGCACACTTCCCTGGGGACCTAAGTTCCTCCCTGCAGTGGGGTGCTCGTGGAAGGAACAGCATGTTCGTTTAGTGTGTTTGTCCTTGAGAACATTTTAAATGAGGCAGTTCTAGTCTGAGATGCTTCTGCCTGTGTACTTTCATGTGGCATGAAACACTGAGGAGCGGAGCTGTTTGTGGGTGGATGTTCTGTCTGTCTGTAGGATGGGGAGACCCCGCTGATAAAGGCCACCAAGATGAGGAATATCGAGGTCGTTGAGCTGCTGCTGGATAAAGGCGCCAAGGTGTCCGCTGTGGATAAGGTAATGAATGCTCAGCGCATTCTGGATGCTGCTGGTGGCCCTAGAGCTTCTGGACTTGGGGTTCTGGGCTGGCCATGTGCAGGGGATGAAGCTGAGCCTGCAGCTAGGTGCCCAGCAGGACTGTGGGGTCCGTCCTCAAGCACCTGTGAAGGGCACTGGACAGAGGGGCGAGGCACTGCCCTGCTCACGGGCAGCCTCATGGAGCCCTCTGGAGCATTCTCTGATTTCCTGATAAAACTTGCCCCAAACTGCTTGCTGCTTCGTGCAGACCTGTGCGATTTCCTGTTTTAGTTTGTTCTCATTCTAAACAGACTTGGACCTGTCTCTACTTTAAATTGATTATGGCCCAGAAAAGATCGACTTAGGGAGTTGGAAGCATATTTAATCTCACAGTGGATGTCTGATTTGGGCTTCTGGTTTACAAAGATTAGATTTATCTAAGGTGTGGTTGGGCGTATTTCCTCTACTGTGTTACAGAAAGGAGACACTCCCTTGCACATCGCTATTCGTGGGAGGAGCCGGAAGTTGGCAGAGCTGCTTTTAAGGAACCCCAAAGATGGGCGGTTGCTTTACAGGCCCAATAAAGCTGGAGAGACTCCATACAACATCGACTGCAGCCATCAGAAGAGCATCTTAACGCAGATATTCGGAGCCCGTGAGTGTTGGTTTTGTCCTTGGAGCGTTGAGATGCCAAACGGCCAGTTAAAAATGTGAAAAAGCAGGAGGCTCACGTCATAGTTGGCCTTTGATGGGAGAATATGTGAGTTAGGAAAGCCACTACCGCACTGTGGAAAATAGTCTTGCGTGTCTTTTGTGTGGTACTGTAGGCACCTCGGGTCATTGGTCACCTTTTAAGGCTGCTAAAAGTCCAGCCGGCTTCTCTGCAGGCTTTTCCTGCCTCATCCTGAGGCTGCTTCATCCTTTCTCATCTGTTCTGTTACCTGAGAGCCACAGCTCCGTGTCCACGACACTGCCTGCTGGCTGCCCTGCTGCAGCCCCGCCCTACCAGTCTATCCCTGCAGCTTCCCTTGGCCAGCACACTGCTGGGCTTCTGTGGACATCCGGTGCTCATGTTCTCTGTTCCTGCACACCCTGCTTTATTCTGCTTCTCTGAGAGTTCTCTCCCTTCTGCATTTCTCCAGGGAAGAAGCCGTACGGATTCTTTCTGTGTCCCTTGTAACATTTAGCCTAAAGTAGTAATTAAAAAAATACTCAAAGTACTAACAGTTTTTGATTAAAAATTCATACATGACATTTTGAAATATGGAGCAATTTTCTACTAGAACTAAAAAAGTTTGTTCCAGAGACCAACAGGAGATTCAGAATTCTGTTGGCTTTTTTGGCTTCTTACTCCCATCTTGTTCTAAGTAGGAGTCTGTGGTATTATGAGTTTATGTATTTTAAAATATTTTCTGATTGTATCATTGTACACATTAAATCTCAAGAAAGAAGACATGAGTTTACAGAAGATGCACACTCATTGCTTCCTGTCTCCTGACTTAATTATTTTAATAATGTCCTTCTAGGCTTCTCCTTACATGTATAAAAATGTTTCATATTGTGTAGTTAGCTTTAAAAAATAAAAGTCAGATCACATTATAAAACTTTTAATAATGAACCATGTCACACTAATTCTTGCATCTCTTTCCTCTTGGATTCCAATAATGCGCCCACTCGCCTGCTGAGGAATGTCTGGTTTGCTTTGCTGTGACCGGTGTTGCTGGGACAGCTCCTCCGTGTGCCCATTTGCCCCTGTGCCCATGGGCTCTCCCTTTTAGGGTTTTTTTCTTGGGACAAAGCCTAAGAAGTAGAACTGCCAATTGAGTTAATATTCAGTTTTGTTCAGCTTCCGAACTGATTTAAAGTTCTTTTTTTTAACAGGGTCTGGCTTTGTAGCTCTGGCTAGCCCTGAGCTCACTATGCAGCCCAGGCAAGCCTTGAACTCAGAGCAGTCCTCCTGCCTCTGCCTCCCAAATGCTGGGATTACAGGCATGAGCCACCGTGCCAGGCTGATTTAAAGTTCTTTCTTCCTCTGTTCTACAACCTTTCGGCTGCTGTTTCCAGCTTCTTAATCTTGCTAGTTAGATTAGTAAGAAAAAAATCTAGTTTGAATTTATTCTAAAATTATTAGACTGAGAGTTTTTAATATATTCATTGACTATTTTTGCCTTTTTCTTTTTTGAGACAGGGTCTTTCTTTGTAGTTCAGGCTGGCCCTGAGCTCACTATGTAGGCCAGGCAAGCCTTGGACTCGCAGCAACTCTCCTGCCTCTACCTTCCTGAGTGCTGGGATTACAGGCATGAGTCACCATGCCTGGCATTGTGGTATGTGGTGCTAGGATTGAACTTGGGACCTTGTGCTTGCCAGGCAAAAGCTGAAACCACTGAGCTAAATCCCTGGCCCCCTTTTGGCCAATTTTTTTCTTGAATCATTTGCCTATACTTTTCTTAAGTTTCTAGTGTTTTTTAAGTTGATTTGAAGTATTAGATTTTGATCTTAGATGTAGGCTAAATGTTGTGTATGTCTCTTGCTTATGGTCATTTTTAAAACTTTTCCAACTAAAAGCTATTTTTGTCCTTTATTCATAAGTCTTAATTTGGCCTTACTATTATAAGGAGAAGGAAATGGCTTTTCCAACAAAGACTTAAGTTTCAGCTATCTTTTCTTCTGGAGTTTCTGTTTTTACAATTTTACTTTTAAGTGTAATTTTTAACATTTCAGACGTGCAGAATTTGTCAGGGTTATGAGATACACAGCATCCTAGCCAGGTCTTTCTCAGGTGGGTGACGGGCCTTTGCGGATCCCGCACGGCTCC
>PVIC010001932.1:0-83607 GCA_004025085.1 Thryonomys swinderianus
CAAGGTCCTGAGTTCGATCCCCGGAAACCACATACAATGCTGGGTGTGAAGACTCATGCCCACCAGCAATCAATACCACATACCACAGTGCCGGGCGTGGTGGCTCATGCCTATAATCCCAGCACTCGGGAGGCAGAGACAGGAGGATTGCTGAGTTCGCGGCGGCTTGCCTGGGCTACATAGTGAGCGCAGGCCCAGCCTGAACTACAAAGCAAGACCCTGTCTCAAAAAAAAAAAAAAAAAAAAAAAATCTTTTTCCTGAAGTTCTCTACATCAAACAAACGTATTTATCACTTGAAAATATTTTCTACCCCTCAGAAATCCCTTTAAAAACTCTTAAATGGACCTTGCTGCTTTTTCCTGCATACTTCACAGACTTTTTCCTGATTGTCTTCACCTTTCCTAAAGAACACCACACAAAGCTACCCTTCTTCATGGATACCTGACTTTTTATAAGACAGAAGAATGGATTAGGATTGTCATTACCAACACTTTCACAAGTTTGCTTTCAACTTAATGACATAACTTTTTAAAAATACTTTTAGAAATTACTAAGATTAGTAAAACAGAACAAAAAGACCGACATTAAATGGAATATGTATTGATAAAACCAGAGCAAAATATTCCTGCATTCAACACTTAACATTTTCCAATGCAAAGCTATATCTTATAAATCTCATCAAGAGAAAGAAAAGCATTTTCTAACTCATTGTATGGCAAATCAAACAAAAACGGGGAAATGCAGAGGCACAGCACTTCTGCCTCTACCTAACATGCAGTCCGAGGCTTCCTTTACTACAGAATTTGCTCTTACAGCCCCTTCTTATTTGGCTTCTTTTTCCCACCCAACCAGCTACAGCCTTGGTCAGAAGCAGAAGCAGGTGCACCTTGGAACCCCCGTACTATGATATACAAAGTCCCTTAGATCTTTGATACTATCTTTTGATACTCCTCCCTACAGGGCCACAGAAACAGAAAACCTACTTCTCTTTCTGATAACACTACTCCCTCTTTAATAATAATATTAATAATAATAATAATAATATTTAAATAATAATATTTAAAATAATAATGAAGAAAGAGGAGAAGGGTATATATGCTGTTTACTTCAGAGACTAGCTAATCTGTTGGCCACATACCACCAATCACTTTCCCCCACGGAGATCTAGAGCCTGGAATAATTTCCTTCTGACTTGCTCTCCCCACCCTCTCCTTTCTCTCACCTGTCCACTAAACTGTGCTCTAGCCCTTAGTCCCAGGAGCCGGCCATTCCTTCTCCCACCTCTGGCTCTGTATTCTTGGCCTGTTCCTCTTCCTACTCCCTGAAGGCTGTGCTAACTTATTTCCCACTGTCTACTGCTTCACTTTCTTTACTGATTTTTTTCCTTGGCACTTCTCAACTTGGGGAAATGATATCTTGCTTTTTTCGTTCATCCTCCGGGACTGTAAATAGCATCTGCAGGCTGGCAGGTGTGGCACGCTTTGCATGTCTGAGGCCTTGGGTTCAATTAAAAAAAGAGGAAAATGTTCAGATCTCACATTAAAATACAACTGTAAAATTTCATAGAAATATTTAATCTTTATTAATCAGAAGTTATCTTAGGGATTTTAACTGAACACTCAACTCACCTGGTATTTTCATCTTGAGAATCTTTTTGTCCATATCAACTCATTCCACTTTCCCCGGAAGTCACCAGAACTCTATGTCCTCACTCACCCAACCCACTCGTGCTCTACCAGATGAGCCAACAGTATTTACATAAACTGCCACAACCCTACAGTGCTGGCCTCTGCTTTTTGTCTCACTCAACGCTCCTAAAGAGAAGCAACTGGGCTTCGTCTTAAAACCAAATACACCACCAAGGTTCTTCTCCACTGCTTTCTTCTTTATCAAAGATCTGACTCTGTCAAATCTCCTTCTCCATCTCTAGCTTTTCTTATTCTTTCTTCCCTGTTTTTGCTCTACTCACATACATGTTTCTCTCTCTCCTCACCTGTCAAAGAAAACTTCCTCTGCTCCTTTGCTAGCCACCTCTTCCTACCTCTAAGCAGACACTCTATGCCCTCACCAGTGCTGTGGTCTCTGCCCAGGGAAGAGAAGTGCGTTTGTACCCTCACTACCAGGCACCCATTCACCTTTGCAAGACAGATTCCCACACCAGCTTCTCAAAGCAGTTCTCCCATAGCTGCCAGTGACAACCACATCACCAATGCCAGTGACTGTCTCGCTCACCTTTCTACAGCAGCCGGACTCTTTGATAAACTTCTTTCTCATGAAATTCTATCCCATTTGAATATCATTCTACTTTCCTTGCTTTGATTTCAATTTTCTCTTTGTCAAAAATAGATCCCTGAAATTACGTCTTTTACCACCTGATCCCATAAGATCTCATTTTCCTAAGCATCTTTTAACTAGCATTTCTATGCAAACATATGTAAATACATATTTTTGATCCCTGCCTTTTCCTGATCGCTAGAATTGCCTATTAAGAGAAATCCCCATAAATTTTACAGATTTAGGACTCAACATCTAAGTGTACACCCCAAACCAAGCCCCCTCACCATCATTACCTGATCCTGTTTATAGAGCAAGATCCTCCTTGATCCATAAGTCACCAAGTCTCCAACTCAGCCTAAACATGTTAAGTCCTACCAGATTATTTCACTAGCCCAAAAGCTGGGCCTCAGCAACACATGCAGTATGGCTCTCACCGTGATACCCTTGTTGCTCAATGGCCTGTAGAGGCATTCACAACCATCCCGTCAAATCCAGTCCCTTTGGATTGGAGATCAATTTTTTCCATCCTTTTTTCCATCCAATTTTTTCTCAGGACTCTGGTGAGCCAATATTTGGAGAGTTTGAATTCTTTTTAAAATAGTGTGTCATCAGTACCTTTATAAGACCACAGTACCTGTGCCTTCTATATACTGTATATTCCACAGGAGAGTATAGATTATACCTCAAATACCACCTAAAGGTACAGATTCTATATGATCACATTGAAGCAACCTAAAATCCCAGTTCTGCCCATGTGGGAGTTGTACACCCTTACCCAGCTGTACAGAGAATTGCACAGCCTTATCTATCAAATGGATTTTTGAAGAAGCAGTTGAAACCATATAAGGAAAGCACTCCCTACAGTATCTAGCACATAGTTGGCCTATTAAATATTTACTGCTTTTACTTTGTTAAAATGTTGTTTAACGATGAGTATTTGCTATTTTATTCTGAACTTCACCCAAAGAAACAATGCAGCTTCATAAGCAAGCGATACATTTCTGTAATTAAGAACAGGGCTGAATCTCACTGGCAGCATGTGATCGTCTTTGGTTAGAAGAACCATACAATTCATGTAATCTTTCACTTTTCTTGAGGCCACTTAACTTAATAAGTTAACTAAACTAAAACCAACCAAAACTAGAAAATGAGCATTTGGCTTTCTGGCCAACAATTAGATATCCAAGGTCAGTCACTTTGTCATTGGAAGGTTCTTGTCTTGTTTTCTCAGGTCAGAGTCTGACCTACCAGCCACCTGACTGTGGAATCAGGCATCTGAGTTCTGAATCAGAACCTACCAGATTTCTGTGTTACTGAGAACAAACAAGACATTTTCTAGGCCCCTGTTTTCTCACCTGTGATATGAAGTAAATAAGCCCCCCACTCTAACCTCCTGGCCTAGGATAGCTGCTCCGAAGACAAATGAGTTAGAGCAATCACACTTCAAGGAATGAAACACTAATTTAAACTGGCATAACGTGTTATGAAAGAGTGGCTGATGAGGGTGCCATCCCCTCCAACTGGGAGGACTGCAGCATCTCCTCACACTTCTTTGTTCCCCAAGCCCTCACCTCTGTAACAGCCCCTTACTGTAGCAGCATGCAGACAAGCCCTGAGCAGCCATCCCACTGAGCTGGTTTCTGCCCACTGCCAGCACTTGGGGATCTAACTAAATATCAATAATCTCCCCAGGATGCCTGTTACCAGTTCCTTTTAGCATTAGATGAGGTCAGAGAGCTGAGAGGCTGGGGGCGGCACAGCGCTAGCTCCTATCACCTGGTCCATCTGCTCTTCCTGTGACCTCGGCCTGCAAGCAGCCCCCAGAGGTGCCTCTCTTGCACGCAAACCTTGAGCTCGCTCTGATTGGCTCTGAGTGTCTTGGCCTCTCAGCTGGGAAGCAATGGCTGAGATAAACCCTGGCACCACGGCCCCACAGCCATAAATTTCACTTACATCTAGTAAAACACAGGCATCCAATTAAACCCATAATCCTATAAACTTGCCAGCAATCAAGCTCACGCTCTAAAATGAAGACAGACAGGTGCATTCAATCAATACCACCGAGGTTACAGCCCGTATTCTGTGGGCTGTTCCGACATCAAATCTTGTTGCTCTTTGCTGTTTATTTTCTGCCTGGGTAGAAATAACAAGTGCTTTTGCTTACACTTCTGTTACAGCATCCTGTGCAGCTGTGTGTGGCTGAACCCCGAGCCCAGCCAGATGGGGGCCATCAGAAGCAGAGCCCCCCTCCCTTACTGCACCCTTGCCCTGCACGCCATCCGGCGCCCCAGTCCAGATGCTCAGAACCTGGCCAGGCCATGGGTTTAGAGTCTGGTGTCACTGGGTGCTCTGATGGTCTCCTCATCCTGGGTGGAGCCTCTGCCTCCAGGGTCACATCTGAACGTCCACCCATCTCCTTGGCCCTCTGGCTACCACCACCAATTGCCACCCACCGGGGGCAGATAATATTGTATTGGGTTGCTATGGTTATCCAGTTTATAGGGGATCTGGTTTAAAGATCAATGCATTTGATGAGGATTTTTTTTAAAAAGTAGTTAACATTTTCATAAACAATAACCATCTGGAACTATGTATGAATCCCAGCACCTTCCTTAAGATTCATCTGCACCCCTCTGCGTCTTTCTCCTTTTCCTTCACTGAGGCCATGCCTCCCTCCTCTTGTTCTTTCTCTTCTCCTTCCTCCACAGAACTTTCCTTTTTTCCTTCCATTTTCTGTCCTCTTAGCTAATGCCTAACTAGCATCTATAGTGAATACAACTCCACATGCCTCTTCTCTTCCTCCTCTCCTGCTCACAGTAAACTAACCCACCCGATCCTCAGGGGAAGAGCAGTTGTAGCTTTGTCTTCCCCAGGCTCTAGTTTTTCAAGAACAAAGAGCCAGCATGTCCCTTTTTTGAGGATTTCCTTCACTATGCATTGATTCATGTCTCCCAAACCTCTCTTCACCTTCAGAACCAACTGAAAGAAAGATTCACAATGGGAAATTTAAATACATCTAAGTGGCACTTCTGCAATCTGCTATAATCAAGAGATTCAGTAGCCAATGGCTCTTCTCTGAAAATTATAAATGACTTTCCAGTTGGCTCTCTGACTCTTGGCTTCTCTAATGTGGAGGCCCACTGCTGCCCCAGCATGGCGTTGGCCAAGTCTTGCCTGTTCCCATGGGGCGACTCACCTCATCCTACAGAGGAAATGCTCTGGCAGCATCAGCTCTCATCCCTGCAAGTAACATCATCAAGGAGACAGGAAGGATTTGGAAAAACATCAGGCCTGTTTCTCATGTAAATAATCTGTCTTTCTCGTGTCCAGGGATGAGGCAATTATTAAAGGGTAGGGAAAGGGGGTGTAGGTGACATAAAGAGGATGGTTAAGAAAATCCCACATATACCAGTAATTCTCTCCTTAGCAATCATACAACTCATATCTGTAAATAGTTTTGCATATTTGCAGTTATTGCTGAACAGCGAGTTAGTTCCATGGCCCTCATCAGTCAGGTCCTAAGGTTCAAAGACATATAAGAGCAACTTTTCTCTCACCCCCCCCCTGCAGCCCCAGGAGGCTACATGCGTACCAGAAAACATAAACCCCACCTGAAGCTAGTCAGGACAGCTGATTTCACAAAAGCTACAAGACAGGCTCTAAAAGATCAGAAATATGAAGTCAGATACAAGTAACAATCAAAGCTGATTGTTGACACTTGAGTTAGCACCTCCACTCTTGTAGTCTTCTTTAATCTTCATAGCTCAACGCCATGTCTCCCACATTATGTTATTCCCAGTTCATAGGTGAAATTTCATAGCCAGAACCAAGACCTACAGGCAGGCGCTCTGGTTCTGCACTTTGGCTCTGGCTCCAGGTCCTTCTGCTCCGTGGAGTTTGGACTGTCTGGACACCAAAGAGGACAGGTCTAGGTGCTGCTGGGTGAAGCAAGATGTCGGCCAGCAGACTCAGCTGCAGAATAGAAGCTGAGCGGCTCCTTCCACTGCTGCCCCTCCACACCTGGAAACAGGAGTGAATAATCCCAGAACGGGGGCAGACTTCAGCTAATGTGGATAATCCCCTTCAGACACAGGTGGGTGGGAACTATATAGATACATATACTCTGTCATTAAAATAACCCCATTTTCCTAAGCTGTTAATAGGATTATTCAAAATGTTTAAAGCAAAATCCCAAAGCTTGTTATTCATTTGCCAAAGAACTATGTCCTTTTTAAAAACTTTAATCTGTCTATGAATGTCAGCTCCGAGTCAAGCAAACAAATGCTCACTGGCTGTGCTGATCACTCAGCCAAGGACTTCCGGGGTCTCAGGCCTCCTGTCTGCCTGAGTCACAGGACAGGGCCGTGGTCACCCTTGTCTTTCACTGCCTGGTTGCTTATTGCTCCTTCCTAGACCAAGACTGAAACACAGAATGGGCTGGGTATGGCGGTGCATGCCTGTAATCCCAGCTCCTCAGGAGGCTGAGATGGGAAGACCACAAGTTCAAGGCCAGCCTGAGCACCTTCATGAGAGCCCCCCACACAAAAAAATCACAAAACATTCACCCACAATCACAGAATGCATCAAAACTTGGTTTAACAAACTTTCCTAACTCTCCTCTGCAGACTCAGATAGTCATTTTGTTCATCCCCTCAGCATTCAGTTTGGGCAAGAAGAGCTAATACAGTAGCAGCCAAAAAGTTATGTTGCAAATACTCTTCAGTCACTTCAAGTTAATGTGTTTCTTCAGTTATATTTGCAAGGAGTTTGAGGACAAAGCCCAATTACTGCCTCCTTCTTCTGGATTGTGGTGTCCCTTTCTCTATCTGAAGTTCTTTATGGGCACCCTACTTGAGGAAGCCCACACTTCGGTACATGCACAAGCACTGTGCTGAATCACGAGAACACAGGTGTACCGGGGAGAGAAAGCACCTGTGGCAGAATCACAGCTCTTCAAGGTTGTGATCTGGAGTCCAGTTAAGCTCTCGAGGGTCAACCGTTGAACATAGTCAGAACTGAAAATGTGGAGCGTGTTTTGAAAAAGAAAACTACCCAAGCCAGTGAGTAGTGTGAGATGCACAGAAATACAGTTTCTGGAGTGGATAAATAGTTGCAAATAGTTTTACAAGATGTTTATGATAGTCACATATGACATGTAAAAGAGAAAATCTGGCCAGTAAATCACTCCTGCTTGGTTTTTGTTTTGTTTGTTTTGTTTTGTTTTGTTTTGAGACAGGGTCTTGCTTTTGACAGGTCAGGCTGGCCCTGAGGTCACTATGTAGCCCAGGCAAGCCTCGAACTCAGCAATCCTCCTGCCTCTGCCTCCCAGGTGCTGGGATTATAGGCGTGAGCCACCATGCCTGTCACTGTGCTATGTGGTACTGATTGCTGGTGGGCGTGAGTCACCACACCCAGTATTGTTTTATGTGGTTACCAGGATCGAACCAGGGACCTTGTGCTTGCTAGGCAGGCACTGGAACCACTGAGCTAAATCTCCAGCCCTCCTGCATGTTTCTTCTGCCACATGTTCTCCTCTTTCCCATTCTCTCCTTTGTCTTCCTTACCGATGTCTGTTACATCACAGCCACATAATACCACTGAGACTGTGGTTTGAATATCACTTCCCCAAGGATTCTTTCTGTGGTCATTATCTGCATGTCCACCCCTCTACAATTCCCTGGAAGTGGATAGCTGGCCCTTCTAGTTCCCAGTTCCCAGTACACTTTGAGCCAACTACTTACTCTTCTGCTCTAATCAATTCTCATTCCTTTTGCTTTTTAGTACTGGAAATTGAACTGAGGGCCTTTGAAATGAGCTACTTTCCCCAGTCATTGTTATTTGTAAGTTTTGAGATAGCACCTAGCTAAGTAGCTAAATTCCTCAGGCTGGTCTTGAACTTGTGATCCTCCTGCCTCGGTTTCCCAAAGTGCTATGATGACAGTGTGTACCACCATACCAGGCGAGCTCTCGTTCATTTTATAAATTCCCACTGTCAAGGTCATGAAGTGAAGTCATCAGGCTCTTTCCAAATGCTCAACAAACATGTAAAAAACAAAGAATTAATGAGTGGCTGAACAATGCAGAGTGCTAAATCATATTTCTTCTCAACCAGGTCCTGTCTCCACCATCATCCTCCTCTACGTGTTTCTACTCTAAACACAACCTGCTAAAACGGAAGCCCATGTCCTACCACCTGTGGACCTCAGTGTTCGCAAACAGTGCCAGGAAATTCCAGGCAGTGATGCCTGTCTTTGTTTCAGGCATGTTTCTTCTCCCCACAGCCTTAGGAAGTGGCAGATACATATGCACACAACGGCTTCATGCAGTTGTGTTCTAGCTCCAAGCTTGGTGAAGTCCTCCTGGAGCGGGTCACCTGCCTGAGAGACACGGGGTGAACAATTGACGTTATTGCAGAGGGGGCAGTTAGTATGATGGGGTCATTAAATTGGCAGTGGAAGAAAGCGCACTCCATATTTCCCCAAAGCAATCAGGGTGCCCTGAAATGGGAGACAGCCAGTGATACTAAAAGTAATTGAACATACTCTACCTCATTTTACAGCTCTCTTGGGGCTGAGTTTCAGCAGAATCTGTATCTGGGGAGACTGTGAGTATGTCTGCTACACTCAGATGCCTCTGTTTTTGAAATTAAGTGACTCAAGGAGAGGGAAGAGATGGTGAAAGGGCTAACAAGGGAAGGGAGAGGTAGAAATTCTAAGACAGAAAATTGGAAAAAATGATCACTTGAAAATTTATGTGTCCAAAATATTGGGAAGAGGGGACTTGAGAAGAAACTGATGGTTTTTGAAAATTATTTTTTCAGCGACAAAATATCCAACCGGGGACTTTATCTTACAGTTAGAAAACAAAGCCCATCCCACCAAAAAAAAAAATCCCTTATTCTCTGAGTGTCAAAGAGACAGATCTGTTTTTCCTTCATTTGTCATTTCCTTCCCTCCTGTTACAGTGGACATCCCGTCCACTCACTCACTCACTCAAGTTGAGAAGAGTTACCCTTAATTCCTCCTGCGACTTCATCTCCACCAACCGACAGAACAGCAGATTCCCGATACCCGTGGCATCTGTGCCCTACGTGCCCCTCTTCCATGGTCATCCCCTCCCTCCAATAGGTCCTCTCCCCCGACTGGATGAAATGTTACTAATCCTATTCATCCCCAAGCCACCCCAGACAACGCTCTCTAGAGCAGAGCTCTTCCATGATTCTTCCCCTTAGCGTTGTCTTCTTGATTTTCACAGCTTGCAGCGACTGACTGTGGGGATCTGTGTTGCCTGTTTTGGGGTCACCCACCGCAATGTGGCTTCCCTGAAGGCAGGTGTCAGGTAGGGCTACCTTGCTCACGTGTGATCTCAGAGACCCCTGCCATACCTTGAACATAATAAGCTTTCGGTTAGTTGAGTGAACTCCAGCAACTTCAGTGAATTTTGAAATAAAATACATAGGTGATGTAATTATAAAGCTATGTGCTTTTATGACATATAACATATTCCTGATGAGACCTAATTTATTGAACAGATAAGATTCATTTATAGTTGGCAACATCTATTTGTACCCATCTGTAGCTCAGTAATTAATGCCAAGTTCTTAGAAACAGTCTGCTCTCTTAAGAAAGCCGAAGCTGTGTTTAAATTTAATAGAGGTGGACTGGGTAATAGAACAATTTGACTATATTTTCTTCAATTGTTCTCCAGTTTTCTCACATGTGAGAGTCTTTTCAAACTGACTGCAAGATTCCCAATATGCAAGGCTTTGCTCTGTATTTTCTCATTATTAAAAACCTAAAAACTGCAAGCTCTTCTTCCAGATAATTCTAAATAGAGAACCTACTTTTCTTGTTTGTAATAGAGGGTTTGTGTGTGTGTATTTGAGAGAGAGAGAAAAATCCTGATTCCTTATCACTACCTCAGCCATGCCTATGAATAATGTGTTAAAATCTTACCTTATCACTAATTTAGGTGAAGGCTATTTCTGATGTGACTCCCTGGTATTTTCTATTGCCATTTCAGAACACAACTGAAAAGATGGCATGTTTTAATTTCTTGTGAATAATCTACAGTCTTGGATTCCTGAGAGCAGGAGACAAGGTCTGTTTCATCGTTGACTTAGCTGTCAGCACAGGTCACCACGTCTGGTGCATTGTAGATCTCAGTGACAAGTAAGTTTCAGTGAGCCCCATAGTAAGGGGCGTCCGGTCCAGTCCTTCGGCCTCACGGTGAGTGCTTTTGGAATAAATACTTGCTAGATTTCCTCAAGAACTTAGCTCCTGCCAAATCAGTATTTTCCTATGGGCTCTGTTTCTCCACCTAAATAGTTTCTGGGAAATATCTTCAAGCAATTTGAGGGGCTGCATGGCTTATCGGTAGGCAGTTTTCAAACACAGCCCAAACAAAGAAGAGGTGTGGGAGCCTCAGAGGACCATGTAGTCTTGCCCTGCTGCAGGGGATCCCCGAGAGTGAACCCAGCAGGGTCCTCGGGAAAAGAAATTGCCTGCCTCAGCTCTGCCTGGCACCTCCAGAGTTAATGCTTTTACACATTTATCCCTGTACGTTGTCTGCACTCAGATAGCTCAGAAATGGCTGGATTAAGAATGTCAAACGTGGCCTTTCGGTAATCCTCAGTGCAGAAGGCAGCAGAGTTAAATTTGAAGGGAAAATGGTTAAAAGATAAAAAGGTTCTGAAGAGGAACATGCACATGTCTCCAAAACCCCTTTGCACCGAGCAGGTAGCTCAGCATTTCCTGCACGCTGGCCATGGCCCCTGTGCTGTGAACGCAGAGGGAGCCTGGGGAGCCTCCCCACTGGGGAGCTCACAACCAGAGAAGCAGCGCCATGCTTCCCAGCCCTGATTCTTCCTTCAACAGCTGGAGCTGCTCCTGCCAGTTACGAACTGTGGAATCATGGACAAATAAATTAGCCTTTAGGATTTTTGCATCTCCTCTGGAAGCAGACTTCTTAATAATATCCATCTTTACAAAGCTGTTGCCTCAAGTTTGCCCCTAGCAATGCTTCCTACAGGGCATGGTGCAGAGTAATTGCTTAGGAAGGTTAGGCATCCAGCCCTGGCCCTCTTCTTCCTTGTCCCTCGGATTCCGTAGCCCTCGTGTCTCCCTTTCTTCCCCAGCACCATGGTGTGGCAGAGCAGCACCACAGGGTGAGGTCTCGTCCCCACAGTCCCCCCTCACCCACCCAAAGGCAGGTGTTGGCGAGCTACTTCCCGGAAGAGGCCACCAGCATCCGGGTGCCTGGCGCCCCCACCGACGCCCCTGCCCACACCCCGAGTGCTCGTGCTCACCTCCTTTTCAGTTTGACTCCAATGATTCGAGCAGAGGAGTCCTCACTGCTGTGGGCAGGAGGACTCTCGCCAGCCCCTGCTTAGTCATCCGCATCCTACGGGCTTGCTTGTCCCCTCTTGAGCTACCTTTCTTGTCCTCCTTCTCATTTCCGCTTCCTCTACGTACGTCCAGCTCACTGCCATTTCCTCCAAGATGTGACTGTCGGCACAGATATCTTACTCTGGATTTCTATTATCCTTCAGGGCTCATTTCGCTTTTTGGGGGGCCTCTTGGTTCATCATACATCACTTTCCTTCCTTCCCGATGAGTGGAGAATGAACTACTGGAGCACAAACCTGTGACACTCGAGTAGGGGAGTCACATAAACTCTCTGGGACTCAACATACCTAACACGGAATTAAGGACATATGCTGTGAGGGCTATAAACGAGCTCAATCAAGAGAAGTCACACTGTAGCACAGTGTCAGGTTCAGTTTGGGTGTCTGCTAAGCAGCCAACAGTGTTCTGTGTTTGTGTGTGTGTCTCCCTCAGGGGCAGGGCATGTGCATTTCTCTATAGGCTCCATCTTGCTTAGAAAGCTGCCATTCTTGCTATGAGCCTTTAGTTTCTGATGATTCATACCTATTTGCGGAATGCGTGTGTGGATCAACTGAACTGCTGGCCAAAAATCTTCTAGCTCCACAAGTCTGTTTGCCATGCTGCTATGTTGGTGCTTCCTATGCGCGTGAGAGAGTGTGTGTGTCTGCACGCACACACAGGATAGTTTGGCGATTCACCACATAAACTCCTCACTATGTGAAAAATAATTAGAACACTTTGGAGATCTTAAAATTGACTTTCAATACCAAGATGTTACAAAGACTGAAATTCTGACCTTAGAGATATTCTTATGCGGTTAAACATTGGACTTACCCAGCAGTCTTTTTTAAATGCCAGAACCTTATATGGAGGTCACTCCATCTTAATGTGAATTCAATTTTCAAGTATTTTTTTTTTCCTTTTTGAAAAGGCTACGTGGGGAGTAGGTTTCTATATGTAGAGAAATGACAAGCTGAGAACTGCCGACAGGCGTCACCCGGGGCCTCCCAAGCACACATTCCTCACTGGGCAGGTGCTGTCCTTGTCCACAGGCACTGTGCTTGTGCTTTCACTGTAAACCAGCCAAAGCTGCCCATCCCCCACCACACCTTCCGAGAGGAGGTGAGGCCATTAGCATCCACTCCTATGACCGCCATCAAGCCCTGGCCTTCCTGACACAACCGAGAAGCAGAGGTCACATCTCTAGAACTAAAACGGTCATTATTCAGTTCCTATCTTCAGTCTTCAGTGGGATACAATAAAGATCCAACACCATGCTGCCTCCTGTCAGCTCCAAACACAGAAGGGACCTCTGTAAAGGAAACAATACTCAAAAGAAGGAAGGAGAACAGCACAGAGTTCCCAAAGCTCAGGCTTGTGAAGGCTCACAGGCTTGCCAGCCAGGGGGCGGGCTGTGTATTGCTAATGCTCACTCCCCAGGCACTCACTCTCGGAGTCCTCCCTCTCCATATGAAGGGTCCAAAAGAGTCGTTTCATAAAACATTCCTTGTCATTTCCCATTGCTGTGAAGCAAACTGCCCTGAAATTGTAGCTTAAGGGACAAGAACATCTTATCTCAGTTGCCAGGATTCAGTTGCCAGAACCCCAGATAGCTGGATCCACTGCTCAGTGTTTCTTTAGGCTAAAATTAAGGTGTCACCAGGGCCACCTTATCATTTGAAGCTCCGGGTCCTATTCCCAGACTCCTGGCTGCTAGAATTGAGTCCTTTGCAGCTATAAGTCTGAGGCTTTCCCTTGCAAGGCCACCCACTGGCCTTGCCACTTGATTTCTTCATAGCTAATGGTAGATGGCTGCCGCCCCCAGAGAAAGAGTCAACCTCTTAAGACCCACCTCTTCGCTGAGTGAGATCCTCGCAGGGGCAGCTATTTCCCAACTCATTACCCCAGAGTCATCTGATTAGAAACTTTGCCTATGACCACCAAAACCTCTAACCTCTGCGATGTATGGAGCACACCAGGTGTCCGACATCCCCACCATTTTCACACCCTCCTCAGAGTCCAGGGGAGAGAAAGCCCTGTATATGTATATTCATAGGACTCAAACTGCAGGGAGCAAGAATCTTGGAGTCTGCCTTAGAATATCATCAATCATATCCTACATTCTGGATCTGTCTAGTTCATTTGACCTTCCATTTCCTTGTGATGAATTTTTTTTATTTTTTTTTCTTTTTCGGTACCAGGAATCAAACTCAGGGCCTAGCACTTGCGAGGCAGCCACTGAACCCCTGAGCTACATCCCTCACACCTTATGATCAAATTAAACTACACATTTTTGATGAGTTGCACATAAAGTATTTGATGTATTTTTCCTAGTTTCCAGTGTTTCTGCTTTTCCTATCTCCCTCCAGTCACAAACACAGTCTACTCACTCCATCAGAGGCCATAGGGCTCCTATCCACTTCTAAGAAGATGATGAGAAACCTCATTTGCCCACTGAAGCTGCTGTACCTCTATCAGATGACTCTAATCCTACCACAAAGTCAGCTGACTGAATGAACACCTCCTTTGGTATCTCCTTATCTTAATCTATTTGGGCTGCTATAAAAAATACCTTAGATTGGGTTACTTATAAAGAGCAAAAGTTTATTGTTTCCATTCCAGGAGGTAGGAAATTCCAAGACCAAGACACTGTTTTGGTGCTGACTTGTTCTGTCCTCCCCTGATGGAGCGGTGACTGCTGCGGGCTCACGTGGTAGAACAGAGCACAGACGCTCCCTCCAACTCTCTTATAAGGAAGGGTGGAGGCCTCAGGCCACAGTCACTTGCTAGAAGACCCTGTATTAACATTATTCCATTGATTTTAGGTTCCACCATGTGCATTTGGGGCTGGCTTCAATAGTTAAATGACAGCAACCCAATAAGAGGAAGTAGCTGACAATAGCTGGGAACATAAACCCTGGGATGAGGCCTTCTTAAATTGAATTCTGGCTTTACCACTTACTAATAAGCAACTAAATTTTCCATATTTCCATAAGGAAAATATAGATGTTCACACCTCCACACCGAGCCTACTTTCAACATTTTTAGGGTGCAGAGCAGAATACAAAATGGCAGCCTAGCCGGGTGTGGTGGCTCACGCCTGTAATCCCAGCATTCGGGAGGCAGAGACAGGAGGATTGCTGAGTTCGAGGCTTGCCTGGGCTACATAGTGAGCTCAGGGCCAGCCTGAACTACAAAGCCAGACCCTGTCTCAAAAAAGAAAAAAAAAAAAGTAAAAAAAAAAGGCAGCCTATGTATAATCCTATGTCAAAATATTCAGAAACTATTATCAACCTAACAAATCCTTAAGGAAAACACCTCCTATCCCCTCACCATGGCAAATGCTTTTATAATGACCTAGAGCACAGGGCTGGAGTTCAGACTTCTTGGACCTCACAAAGCTCCTCTCCACAAGTGATGTATGAAGAGAGAGGGCCCCAGGTCTGGTCACTGCTCTCCTCCCTTTCTCTTCTCAAGCCCAGTTCACCCCACATTCCAACCTCATGACAAACTCACCTGAAAATCTCTGCACATAAGCCACACAGTCAGCCAGCCCGTGGCCTAGAGTCTACAAAGTGCACTACACACAGAGCTTGCCACCAGGGAAGAGACCCATTCAGAGCCTGATTTTGCTTGACAATGTAGATGAGGACCTCTAGGCCCCCAGGGCTTTAGTAGTAGTCTTCTGGGCCCCACAGAGCAGCTCATTACTCTCAGGGGGTGAGGTGGGGGAGGGGCAGAGTTATCAGAGGTGAGTCAAATAGTCACACTCTCCCCATGAGTGTGGAGAGACCAGGTGTAGATCTCTGCTGCTTAAGGGCGAACTGACCGATTACACAGGGTGGCAGTGAGAAATAAATCATAAAATATGTGTTGAGTGCACAAACCATAGTTTGGTACATGGCACATTTTTAACACAATGTGAGTCATTGTTTTCAGATTCCCTGGGGATTAAGATGGCAAAATGGACAGGCACATTCTCAGTGTCACTAGCATCTGCCACTGAATTCTTTCTTTGCCCTCCAGGCATTTTTCTAGCATTTTCTCAAACCTGAAAGCAAACAGAACACTTACTGGTAAATTGTTGTGCTTTCAAATCAGCTTCTGGGGGCAGGAATGATGTACTTTAAATGATGTGAGGCAAGTTCAAATCCCTACCAAGTCTCTTATTTCCCTGGAGCCTGCCTGATGGAGGCTCTGAGCGGACTGACTAAACCTCTCACCAGGTTTCCGACCCAGACTCCTCCTTCCTGTCTTCATTCTCTGCCTCTCTGAATCCCTCATTCTGTTTGTGAGTTGCCATTAATTACAGAATAAATCAAAAGTACCCGATAATCCGAGGGATCTTGTCTTTGAAATGCTTCTTTCTGCCTTCCCAGTTTGTAGAGAGCAGTGTTGGGAAGGCAAATGCGTCCTCGGCTGCCAGACTTTGTCTTCCTTAGAATTTAGGTGTGATCTATATTCAAATGACAGTTTAATGAGCCTTTTCCTATTTCCAGAAACCTTATCACATCATTAAAGCATAGAAATGAATAATACATCTAGCAGTTGGATTAAGCTGAACTTGAGTCCTGATGCATCTTCAAAGGGGGAAAAATGGAGCAGAGGCAAAATTGAGGAATGTTGAGCTAAAGAGAAGGGGTTAAATGAGGAGGACAGGAGGGGCTATTTTTACTCTAATGTACCAACACAGGTAAATGTCACCAGTATTTTTCAGTGTCTCAAAGCAGCATTCCTATTTCTCCAGGTACAAGCTAGAAGAGAATTTTGGAAAATGATCTGTTGCCAGGTGCCATGCTGAGAATGAAGAGTCTGCCTGCCATGACTTCATCATGAGCAGGCTGCAAGCTCCTGCACTCCTGCCCATACTCCTTCCACCACCTCCTCGTCTAGCCGCCGGAGCCTCAGGGGACCAGACCCTGCCCTCTGGAGTCAGGAGTTCTGCTCTGTCTTCTGAAGCCATGGGTCCAGTTTTTCCAACTGCAAAATGAAAATAACTAGCAGGCTTGCTCTTAGGAAGGGCAAGGAAGATCCAAAGTATAAACTTAGACCAAATCTTTAGCACAGTGTTTGGCACCCAGCAGGACCATGATGCCTTTAAACTGCAATTGTTGGGCCGGAGATTTAACTCACTGGTTCCAGAGCCTGCCTCACAAGTGCAAGGTCCCGAGTTTGATCCTGGTAACCACATATAATGCTGGGTGTGGAGACTCACACCCACCAACAATCAATACCACATACCACAGTGCCAGGCGTGGTGGCTCATGCCTGTATCCCAGCACTCCGGAGGCAGAGACAGGAGGATTGCTGAGTTCGAGGCTTGCCTGGGCTACATAGTGAGCTCAGGACCAGCCTGAAACTACAGAGAGAGACCCTGCCTCAAAAAAATAAAATAAATTGCAATTGTTCACTGCACATTATCTGCATGTGTGATTTCCTCTGCTAGGAAGCACCTTCCACATTCCTGACCACCTTCTCTCAGGGCTACTCCCCGACCTCACTTTCTCAGCACTTTCTCCTCATAACCCCACTCACTTTTCCAAACCCAGTTCAGATCTATCCTCCACCAGTACCCATCCTAACAGCCCACTGAGTTCAGGTGCATCTCCCAACCTCTCTTTGACCTTGACATGTTCAGGATCAAATCAGCACTTTGCTGAGATTTCATAGATTCTAAATACATATTGGGTGAGTGAGTCCAAGATTTTTTGTCCTTGATATGTAAGAATAAAGAGGTAGCAGCACTTCTCCAGGTGGCTTCAGGAGGCTGTGCAGTGCAGACGGATGCACATGTCAGGGACGTGATGCTCTTCATTGCCCCCGAGCAGATCGCATTCACAAGTGCAGCCAGGATGACTCACGTTCTAACCTCTGCCGTGTCACGTCCACAATGCAGGCATGAGAGCCACAACTTGGGTCCATTCCCTAGTGCACAGCCTGGACGGTGTCCCGAGGAGATTGCTGAGCTGGAAGGCTCCAGTGACTGCCCTGTTCCTCCCACACGCCACCCGGGGAGCCGCTGGGGTCGGCCTGCTCTTCTCAGTCACGTCGCTCCCATCCTCCAGCTCTGCGGCTCTCGCCCCACAATCCCGGGGTCATACACTCAGCATCCCCCTCAAGGTCTAATTTCTTTTCCTAACTGGTTCCCATCCATCTTCCTGAGGAATAAATCTAATAATGCCATTCTCTTAAAAAATATCGCTTTCCTACCAAAACCACTCCATACTTGCCGACTATGAGTCAGAAAGCCCTCCATACACCAGTCTTTTACCTTTGCTCCTTCCCAGTGATCTTTGTGAATGTGGTTGAAGCCGAATCTCTGTGCCCTTTTGGGTCCACAGCCAGCGTTATCTTAAATGCATGAATCAGACTATGCCTTTGCTCTGTTTTAAATCTTCCCAGGTTTTCTATACCTGCACTGGAGAACTGATAAGCAGTTCCACTAAGGCAGGATCTGCCTGAGTACATCCCATGCCTTTGCAGTTTCTCTCTTGGATATCCATGCAACATAAATTTATACCCAAGTTTACCTTAAAAATGTGCAAAGATGTTCAGAGAAGCATTATTTGTAATAGCACCAAACTGAAAATGACCTAAATGCTGGTAATACTATAGTGGATAAATTACATTCCATTCACACAAGGAGTTACTCTATAGCAATGATAGTAAATTTTGTAAAGCTGTGTAGGACAACCTGAATGAATCTCACAGATACAATTTTGAGAAAAAGAAGTCAAACACAAAATAGCACAAACCATATGATTCCATTTATGTGAAGCAGAGAAAAACAGGTGAAAGTGGGCAGTGCTACTCCTGAGAAGGGAAATTAAAAGCCTGTTGTGAATTAAGCTGTGGCCCCTTAGACTCCCCAACCGGCCTGAATCTTTACCGAAGACATATATGGTTATGAGTGTATTTGGAAACAGGTGTGTTTTTTTAACAAAAGATGTAGTTAAATTAAGGACTGCCCTCCTTGAGTCCTAGAAGTCCCCAAGTGCCCATGAGATAAAGATCACCAACCTGCAGTGCTAGTTGAGCTGTGGGGTCCTTGGGAGGAAAGTAGGGCCCTGGGATCCGTGAAGGGGATGTTAAGACCCCAGAGCTTTCTTCTTTCTCTCTTTCACTTCCCAGTCACAGTGAAATGGGCAGCCTCCTCTGTCACATGTTCCCACCTTCCATGGACCCCACAGCAATGAGCCAAATCCTCATGGGTTTGCAGTCATCCAAACTGCAAAACCAAGTGAACCTTTCCTCCTTCTTTGTCAATTATTTCAGGGATTTTGTCACAGTAACTAGACTCTGATGGACATCAGATCTCAAGGTGAGGTTGTCTTGGACTCAGGGGGGCTTCAGTCTGATGGATGATGTTCTTATAGGAGAAAGAGAAAGAAGAGTGAAAGCTGAGGCATACTGAGGGAAAGACTGTGTAAAGACAGTGCACTGCTAAGCGAGCAAAGTCATGGATTGCTATAAGCCAGCAGAAGCTAGGAGAAAGGCTGGGAAGATCCTCCTTTAGAACCTTCAGAAGAAACTAGCACTCTTTAACACCATGACCTCAGACATCTGGACTTCGGATCTGTAAAGCAGTATATATTCGCTTTGTTTTAAACTACCCAGTTTTCCATAATTCATTGTAGCCGTAGGAGATGAATGTAAGTGCGTGGGAAGGGCTGCTGAGATACAAGTAAATTTCTGTACTTTTCTGTTTTATTTGAGAGGATATGTTAAGCATATGGAAACTTGTTGAGCTTGACTCGCTCTTATATATGTGTGTGTGCACTTATATATACATATTTGACATTAGACAAGTAATATACATAAATACATGAAATACAGTAGGGCGATATGTATACACACACTTTAGTCAATGTTTTCTTATCCTGGTATGCCGATAGGGTGATTAGGTTGTTGCATAGTAACAAATGATTCCTCAAATCCGTAAGAACAAAGGTCTGTGCGCATGTGCTGGAGGGATCAGCTGTGGCTCTGCTTGACATCATCTTTATGAACCAGATCGAGTTTTAATTACTACCTAAACCCCTTCCAGAATTGTCTAGGCAGATAAGTGATACAACAAAGTGTCTTTGCCCAATGACATTACTTTTATTTTGGCTAGTTACTTGTGCATTTCCTGTACTGGGTATGAATATACAGACTGCAACAGCATCATCTGTATGAAATGCAGCTTAATGATTGGAAGCACATAGTTTATGTCCGACTTGATGTCAGACTGCTTTGAGTTTTAATTTCTTCTCTAGAGACTTCAATTTATTTAAGCTCATTTTCCCCATCTATAAGACCCAACTAGTACTCTTACTAGCCTTATACTTGTATAAGGATTAAAGATTACAACAAATGGGCCACATTTTTAAAATCATCTAAAACACACATAAAATGTAAATGTTATATGTGTACTTGATATCATCACATGCCTACTGCATGTCAGGCTCTGATTTCAAGAGTTAGTGGAGAACAAGGCAGAGTTCAGTCTTTCCCAGTCTAGGCTCTTATATTACTGTTATTTTATACTCAGTAGCTAGTATGGTACTTGGCGTGCAGTAAGCCCATGGTAAATGGTATAGAACAAATAGTACCATCTCAGTGAAGGGCCAACTTCACTCCTAACTTACCCTTAGCTTCTTGCCCTTATCAGAGTTTCTTTAATATTTCTTTCTCCTTTGATTCTCACTCTCCTCTTTTCATGAGTCATTCCTTTAAAAAACAGCTTCCTGGGGGTAAGTGCTGGAAGCTGATCATGTTAGCATTGCATACATAATAATTCATGTTAACAGATGCCCTATTTATGAGAAAATGTAAAGCCGTGATGTGGGAAAATTACTCATTTCATGTTTTTGTTGAAGAAGTAAAACAGTAAATTAAGTCTGGTCTTCCTGAAATTCTGCATTTAAAGAAATTGTGATGGGAGCTGGGAGCACACTTTGTACAATGTGGCATTAATTATTCAGTCATTCTGAATAGGTTTCAATTGTATTTTATGGGAAAACGTAAGAGCCCTCCAGTGGCCAAATAATCCCTCTCAAATCCCAAGGGTTACTGACTACAGACAGCATCTCTAACAGAAAGAAATGCCTGCTTCATCACTGTAAGGAAAGGGAGAGTGCCAGACCTACTACCATCCTGTTTTCCTATTTCAGAAATTTTGTCTAAACTCAAACACTGAGACAAGTTTGGGGCAAACTGTTGCGTGGCTTAAATGAAAAATCATCTCTTTGCTGAACCTAACCATTACAATCAAATCATGTATTTTAATTGAACATCTCCAGCACTGTTCTGGGCTTTGTGAGAGAAGACGGCTGAGGGAAGACATACACACACAAATGGAGAGAGACAGAAAGACAGAGACAGAGCTTCCTTATTCAGGAGACTTGCAGACTAGTATACAAGACTAGACTAACCCATTTGGACAATAGAATAATTAGTTAACAGTATTAACCTTGATCTTTCTTAATAAAAAAAACTTTGTTGCTGGGCGTGGTGGCTCACACCTATAATCCCAGCACTCAGGAGGCAGAGACAGGAGGATTGCTGAGTTTGAAGTTTGCCTGGGCTACATAGTGAGCTCAGGACCAGCCTGAACTATAAAGCGAGACCCTGTCTCAAAAACACACACACACACACACAAACACACACACACAAATGGAGAGAGACAGAAAGACAGAGGGACAGAAAGACAGGGACAGAGCTTCCTTATTCAGGAGACTTGCAGACTAGTATACAAGACTAGACTAACCCATTTGGACAATAGAATAATCAATTACAGTATTAACCTTGATCTTTCTTAATAAAAAAAACTTTGTTGCTGGGCATGGTGGCTCACACCTATAATCCCAGTACTCAGGAGGCAGAGGCAGGAAGATTGCTGAGTTTGAAGCTTGCCTGGGCTACATAGTGAGCTCAGGGCCAGCCTGAACTACAAAGCGAGACCCTGTCTCAAAAACACACACACACACACACACACACACACACACACACACATACATTCTTTGTTGATTCTCACTTCAGAGCAGGTGTAAAAAAGTGTTTTATGCAAATAAATAAAATCTCATTTACTGTGGTCAGTTACCCTACTAGATACTGGAGAAGAGGAATGAGCGATCAAGACACACTCTCTGTTTTCTTGGTGCCTATGGTCTGTAGGGTGAGGGGCACAGTGGACAGGTGAGTACAGGAAAGTGTGATAAATTCTGGGACAGGTAAAGTAGAGGCCATCAAGGCACAGGCAGGAAGCACCCTCCTCCAACCATGGAGGGAAAGGTAGGCCGGGACATTTAGGTCAGTGGCTGAAATAAAGAACCAGTCATGACCCAGGTGAGGAGATCGTCAGGTGCCCTATGGAGACTAGAGAACAGGACAGCTGAGAGTGAGGGGATGTCTGAGAGGCCCAGAGGGTTGCTGGAGAGGAGAAGAGAAGGGTAGGATCCACGTTACAAGAATGGTGGTCACAGCGGCTCCCTGCTGCCCATTGGACTGATGTCCAGGCAGCCCACACGTGCTTCCACCCTCTTCCATTGATGTTTCATCAGAACTTATGTTTTGTTCCCATTTCCAACTTAATACACATTTTGACTTGGACTGGTTTGTTGTCCCATTTCACTCCTACCTTGGGTCAGCCCCTCGGTGCCAAGCCCATCTTCAGTGTCATATTTAGTCAAAAAAAATTTACTCCTCCTTTCACATAACTGTTGTTGGTGTTATATCCTGACCTCTTCCTTCTGGACACTCATCCCAGATCTACTGAGCATAACCAGACCCTTAGGAGAGATAGCAGTGGGACTGGGCTAGGAAGGAAGCTGTGTTATGGAAGCCCTGAAGGGCTGGCAACATTGACAAAGCCATCAATGAGCCCCCTGTCTTAGTCACTTTCTCATCACTGGGAAACAATACTCAACGCCCACAACCTAAAGAAGGAAAGGCTTATTTTAATTCACACTCTGTATTGTTTTTAATTCATGGTCAGCTGGCTCCAAGGCAGGATGACATGGCAGAAGGGCCTGGCAGAAAAGGCTTGCTTATGGCATAGTGGGCAGGAGTCAATGAACAATCAAGGAAAGAGGGAAAAAGATAGACCTTCCCTTCCAGGCCACCTGACCAATGACTCACCTCCTCCAACCAGGGCTTTACCTCCCAGCATCACATTTAACTATAAACTCATCAGTGAACCAATTTGTTGATGCATATCAGGCCCCCATGGTCCAATCACCTTCCAAAAGCCCCACCTAAGAGCATGGGTGACTTTGCAGAGACATCTGGATATAAACCGTGGCCTTACCTTATTGCTTTCTTATCTACAAGAATCACTGAACCGAGGTTCTGGGAAGGAGTGGTTGAACACTAAAATCTGCACTGGAGAAATTTAACACTGGTTTGGAGCTATAATTAGTAATGGAATGACTATCTGTCCTGAGCCCTAAACTTTACTGTGAAATAAAATTTCTGTCTGATGCCTCTTCGCATAAGTCCCTCAAAATGAATTTTCCACAGGGACAAGAGAGGCCACCCCCCTCCTCCAGATCTGACACAGGTGCCTGTGGCACCCACTCGAGCGCCCAGCAGACCTCCCCCACGGCTACTAAACATTTTCATGCTTCACTGCCATTCAGAAAACGACCCCCAGCCTTCAATATGGGAAAAATGGTCCTGGAAGAAAAATAAACACACTTTCTTTTTCATCACAGAAGAAAAAACACTTTCAAGAGTGATAAGGGAGGTCAGACCTTTGAGCCACAACACCCTGAAGGGTCAGGATGACAGGGTCACTCACTCATACTTGCGCAAAAAGTAATTTGAGCCCAGCAACTTTTTGCTCAGTAGAGGACAAATCTAGCCATTCCCATCAGGGCTGTGCGCTACCTGCTGCCGAATGACTTACTGTGCTTGTCACAGATCGCAGGGACGTGAACTCCAAAGAGGAGGTACATGGAGGTAATCGAGGAGGATTTTAAGCCCTAAGCAGCACCCCAGATCCTGTGGACGCTCACACGGTGATGATGTTTTGGGATAAATGGACACTGAACTATTACTTAGCTTTCTGTACTCCCAACTCCAGATTTGTTTCAGCACAAAAGTCCAATGCTGAGAATGACCCAAATGTTAGCAACAAGACTGGGAGGGTAAAAGGCACATGGATTCTAACAGAACCGTTCTAGGTTTTGCTGCCATGCCCAAGGGTTCTGGAAAACAAATATAGTGCCCACTGTATGTTTGGTCACCTTTGTCTTCTCCCTAAGTTTTTGTTGTTGGGCTTTTTAAGTTGTAAGAACACTTTACTTGAGATCTTAACAAAATTTTAAGTACACAATGCAGTATTGTTACTAAAGCCACAACGCTGTGCAGCAGATACCTACAACCTATTCATCTGACATAACAGAAATTTTACAACTGTTAATAGCACCCCTCTCTTTCCCCCTCCTCCAGCCCTGACAACCAATCTTTTCTTCTGTTTTGATTGTTTTTGAAAGAATTCTTAACACTTAATAACAATAAAGTAAGTAACCCAATTTCAACAATGGGCAATGGTATTGGACAGAGCTTTCTCCAAAGAAGACAGTAGAAGGCAAATCTAAACATTTCCATCAGGGCTGCATGCTACTGGCCAAAGGGTGCATGAAAAAGTGCTCAAGGCTGCTGATCCACAGGGAGAATCTTCCTGCTTAGTTTCTGAGTCATCAGGAGGCCAAAGGAGGAGGTCAACAAGGAATGCATCAGCATATCCCCAGATCAAATGAGGCCAACAGAGTGTGTGTGTGTGTGTGTGTGTGTGTGTGTGTGTGTGTGTGTGTACGTGCACCTAGAGTGACAGCTTGGGAAGTTGGATAAGGTAGAAAATAGACATCCAGAGCCTATATCTGACATGGGTCAAAGGAGTAAATTCCTTACAGTCTACCAGTCTAAGATTTGAATTCTCTCTCTCATACTTCATCAGTTTTGCAACCTCACCCATATCAAGTATTCTCTTTTAGTTCACTTTTTCAGCTGGAAAAAGGGGAATACTACCTGCCCTATACAGTTGTTGAATGGATTTGCAAATAGAGCATTGACTTCAAGCAGCTCAAGTGGTAATAGAGTCCAGACAATAAGATAAAAGTTAAACATAGCTAGGAATAATACAAGGAAAACTGGAAAGTTCCTGCCCCACAAAAAGTATGTTCAATTCAATATTCAAAAAGTCAGATTATAAGGCCATCGATTTAGTTCAGTGGTTCCGGTGCCTGCCTACAAAGTGCAAGGTCCTGAGTTCAGTCCCCAGTAACCACATATGATAATACCAGACATGGTGACTCACACCAACCAGTAATCAGTACCACACACCACAGTGCCAGGCATGGTGGCTCATGCCTGTAATCCCAGCACTCGGGAGGCAGAGGCAGGAGGATTGCTGAGTTTGAGGCTTGCCTGGGATACACAGTGAGCTCAGGGCCAGCCTGAACTACAAAGTGAGAACCTGTCTCAAAAACAAAAAACAAAACAAAACAAAAGTCAGATTATAAAGTGAAAAGTAAAAGATAGATAATAGGAAGATGGAAGATAGATCTTTCTCAAATGGGAAGATAATCAAGAGATGGGGGAGGGAGGAATGAGAGAAAGGAAGAAGATGAAAAAAGGAACCAAGATGTGATATGTACGTGTACCAGCTCCACACAAGGAATATAAACACTGTACTGTGAATGTGTGCTTTTTTTTTTTTGAGACAGGGTCTCGCTTTGTAGTTCATCTGGCCCTGAGCTCACTATGTAGCCCAGGCAAGCCTCGAACTCAGCCATCCTCCTGTCTCTGCCTCCCGAGTGCTGGGATTACAGGCATGAGCCACCACGCCCAGCACTGTGGTATGTGGTATTGATGGCTAGTGGGCATGAGTCTCCACGCCCAACATTGTATGTGGTTACCGGGAATCAAACTCAGGACCTTGCACTTGCGAGGCAGGCGCCGGAACCACTGAGCTAACCCTCCAGCCCATGTGTACTATTTTTTAAAAAATAAATTTTAAAAAAGCCAATGGACATTCACCGAGTAGGCAAACACAGCCCAAAGCCCACCCATTTTATTCCTCAAGATGAAGTTTAGTCTTGAAAACAATACGACAGTTGGCCTTTCCCCCAGGGGAAGCCCCAGCACAGACACTTCAGACCCTTCTCAAAGCTCCCAGCCTAGACTAGGTGGAAGCCTGCCCAAGCTCCTGGCTGCTCTCTGTCTCTCGGAGAGCTGCACCCCCTCAATGCCTGGCAGGGATTGCTGAGTCACAGCTGAAACCTGATCACGGCTGGACAGGATCTCTTCCAGGGGCATCTCTTCCAGGTGGATCTTTTCCAGGTGCATGTCTTCCAGGTGGATTTCTTCCAGGTGCATCTCTAGCTTCCTCTAGCTGCAGTGCACCTTCCTCCTCCCTCCTTTCTCTTGTCAGTGTTACCAGACCCCACCCAGAACCAAGAGAGTGCTCGGCAGGGATGCCTGCTCAGCGTCCTGTCCAGTCTCCTCCCCCTCCAGGCCAGAGCCCAGCCTGAACCATGTGTGATCATGAGATCACATGTTCAGGAAGAAAGCTGCCCTCTCCTAGTTATTTGGGAACCATCTTGGAGTCTTGAATCAGCAGAGTGCTGACTTATGGACCACATCAGGGGCAAATAAGGTGAAATTTCACCTTCCTCCATGAGAAAGCCTTCAGCCAAGAGGACAGAAACAGAAAACAGCCTTCAATTCATGCTGACCTTCTCTACAAGCCAAGAGCTTCCTCCCAATTTAGGCATATTTTCCACATGAGGCCCAAGATAAGAAATAAAAAATGAAGGAGGATGCCTTGGTTTTCACATTTTGAAGTGGATCACATCGTGATGCCTTCTGGATTTAAAATTACCCAAGCATCTTATAATCGGTCTTCACCAGCTATTTCTACCAAAAGTTCTGAGATCCACGAGGTGAGGCAAAATAATTTTTCCTATACACATCCTTATAGAAACATTACTGTCTCGTTCTATAATAGAATACCAAAAAGTGGGTGGTTTATTTTGAAAAGGAAGCTGTTTTTCACAGTTATGGAAGCTCAGAAGTTCAGTATCCATGTGGAAGTACCTGATGATGGCCTTTATACTGTACCACCCCTTGGTTGAATGCAAGAGCAAGACAGTAGTGCTAGGAGGAAGATGGTGGTACGGTGCTTGCCAAGCATGTGTGAAGCCCTGGGTTTCATCTCCAGCATCAGAAAAAACTCAAGAGCAAAAAGGGACAAGAGAAGCTGAACTTGCTTCTTTGCCAAACCCACTCATGGAATAACTAATCCCTCCTATGATAACAGGGTGGATCTATTATAAGGGAAGAGCCTCTTGCTGGGTCCCACTTCCCACCCTTGTTACTCTGGAGATTATATTTCCAACACATAAACCATTGGAGGTTCAAGCAATAGCAATCTGTTTCTTGCCCCCACTTCCTGTCCTCCTCTTCACAATGCAAATTATACTAATTCCATCCTAACAGTTTCCAAAATCTTCATTTGTCCCAGGATCAATTTACAAAGTCCAAAATCCAGAATCTCATCTAAATCAAATATAAGTGAAACTCCAGGCACGACTTGTTCTGAGGCAAATTTCTCTCCCGCTGTTAGCCTGTAAAATCAAAATAAATTATATACCTCCAAAATATAGTGGTAGGACTGACATGGGTTAGCCATTTCCATTCCAAAAGGAATGAGCAAGAAGAATGGAGTAACTGGCCCCACATAACTTAAAATCCAACAAAGAAATTACACTGTCTTACAGCTAATGAATCAGCCCCTTCGACTCCATGGCCAGCATTCTGGGCACTCAGCATAAGGACTCAACCTCCCAAAGCCTCAGCCCAACCTACCTCTATGGATTTGCTGGGATCAGCTCAGGCTTGAGCTCTTCTGGGTTGGGCATCATGCCTGCTGCTTTCCCAGGCTAGAGTTACATGCTGGAGATACTGTGGCTCTGTGGTCTCCAGGCCATTCCACTCCACTGACAGGTTCCCTTGGGCATTGCCCTAATTGGGCTTTCTGTAATGGATATGCCCCTGCAGAGATTTTTCAGGCGGTCATGTTTTGAAATGTAGATGGGAGCTTCTGTGGCCCCACGGATCTTGGATTCCTCATATCCGTGGAGTCTGCACCATGTGGATGCCAACAAGGTTCACTGCCTGTGGCTGCACCAGAGCTGTCTGAGCCATGGATGGTGCAGTCAGGGAAATATTGTTTCAGAATTCAGGGAATAAAAGCTAGATAGGGCTCTAGGAAGGGATCCTGGAAAGGTGTTGTGGGTCCATTCCTGGGATCGTTCTCCCCTTTCAGAGCTCTGGTCTGTGACAGGAGAGGTTGTTTAAAGATCGGAAAGGTCTTTGGGGTCTTGATGGTCACTTCTATCTTTGCTGACCTCCTCAGTAAGAGTCAGTTGGCCATTACCATGGTTTGAACTTAAAAACATTCTTTTCCTTTTTAATATGGCCATGCCACAGATCTCACAAATTTTTCGTTCTTTTATCTGTAGATTCCACACTTATTTCTTCCCTGTCGTATCTTACCAAAGGTAGTTAAAAGCTCCTTACATATGAAAATTTCTTCTACCAAATATCCTAGCTCTGAAATCCTGTCTTCCTTAAATCCAGTGAATTTGGGCACATTCCAGCCAAATTCTTCATTATCATTTATTACAGATGCCTTTTACCTGTTTCCAGTACCGGATTTTTCATTTCTATCTAATACCTCATTAGAATGGTCTTTTTAAAATCCATAAGCCTAAGAACATTCTTGTTATGATTACTTCACTTATTGCAGAACTTTTCTGTTTCTTCTCTTCTTCTGTCACCTCAGAATCTTCCTTACTATTCCATCTAGAGAAATCTAAACTTTTTCTAATGTGAACTTGACTCAGTACCAAGTTACAAAGGTATTTCTACATTTTAAGTTATTCGTTATAACAATGCCTTACGCTTTTAATGCTAAATTCATATCTTAGTGTATCTCCTGTTGCTATAACAGAATACCATAGACTAGGTGACTTGTAAAGAAAATAAGTTAACTTGTCACATTTATAGCCTAGGACATCCAGTGCCAAGGTACTGGCATGAACAAGAACCTTTCTACTGCATCATTCTGTACAGAAAATGAAAGGGCAAATGATTGTGCAAGAGAGGACAAGACCAAGCCCACTTTTCTTAACAAGCGCATTCTCACAATAAGTAAATGATCCCTTGGATAATGAGTTTCATCCGCTTATGAGGTCAGAGTACTCATGACCAGATCACCCCTTAGTAGGTCCAATTGCCAACATGGTTCCACTGAGAACTAAGTTTCCAACACCTGAACTTCGGGGGCACATTCAAGCCAGGCAATCATCTTGCGTATTTCCAAGGTTGGATTTGAAAGGCAAGAGAGTGAGTTCTTCTGCCCCGGAGAATACTTCCCATAGGAACTTGCTCTGCCTACCTGCCTGGATCCATCCAAGTTTCACTCCTTCCTACAACCATCATTCTCCATCACCGAAAGGCTGTAGAGTCATGATTCTTAACACTGACCTTATTGAAAGTCCCCAATAGAGATTACACAAAATCCACATGTGTTTAAAACATAGAAATTTTTATTCAATGTCAAGGGTAAAATTTTTAAAAAGATCTTCTGATGGCTGGAATTTAAGTTCCTGGTGCTTTCGAGAATGGAAGAAGACAAAGATGTAGTCTGGTGGCCTCTAACCTTCAGAGCTACAGGACCCAGGGACCGTGTCTCTTCCATGTGTCACTGTCATTAGAACCTAGTGCATTTCATTTACCCCACTGGTCTTTGCATAGCTATTTCCTAATAACCTAAATAATGAGAAAAGCTGATTAAATTCCCCCTTTTTCATGCAGAAATCATCAGTAGAGGCAGAAGGGAAGCAAAAGGCCTAGACTGGGATGTTTGCTCCCAACTGTAATTTTTATCACCATCTACCCAGATGACCTTGGGTTAAACAAGTACTTCGTCAGCAACAGCATGGAGTCAGAACAAATGATCAATAAAAATTTCTCTTCCAAAAACAAAATTATGTGATTAAACAATTATGTAATGGATCTGTAATGAATTTAATTTTTCCTTCCCTTTTGAGTGTCAATCCTGGGTTTCATGAACTAGAAGTAAGATCATGACATGGGGCCAATTTAACCCTGTTGTCAGATCTCTGTACAGCTTTGGCTAAGTCTCTTTGTGGTGTTCATGTGACGATACTGGGGGAACTAGTAGGAGACAGCAAAGGACCAAGTTCTCATACTTAGAACAGGTAACTGCAGAGTTTGTGCCCTCACATAACTGCAACACTCTGGCTTGGGAGTGTGAAGAAAACCTATGGCTGAAACTCCTTGCCAAGCAACGTTCTTTGCCCTTGCAAACGTTTTGGGTGGAAAAGGAAGAGGGGAGAAAATGACTGCATTTGAAGGAGAGTCATGAATCTAAAGAGAATGTTTTCAAAGATTTCTACGATGCCCTAGCAGCTCCTTAAACTAATAGCAAACAGTTTAGATACATTATTTAGTTTCCATAGAAAATAAACAACAGGTTCGAGTAGAATAGTAATAGTGGATTTAGCTCTCAGCCGCCATTCATCTTCTATGCCCATGCATTTTTAAGACAGGAAAGCATTTTCCCAATTATAGCTGGAACAAGAAGGAGAAAGAGAGGTGAGCTGGTTTGCCGGGTGCCTTTGTCAGTCTGCAAGACCTGGGACTAGGATGTGTGTGCTGTTGGGAGAACAGTAAATGAGCATTATCTCTAGTGTACAAGGGAGTAGCTAGTCCTGTCCAGGTAACATCAATCCTTACACAAGGCCAGAGCAGGGCGTACCACACCTATAACCCCAGCACTCAGGAGCATGAGAAAGGAGGATGACCACAGGTGCGAGGCCAGCCTGAACTACATAGTGAGTTCAAGGTCAGCCTTGACTACAAAGCAAGATCCTGTCTCAAATAAAAGCCTACAGACAAACGTGTCTTATATCTAAGTTCTACGGATCTCAGTACTTACTGTCGCACTGCACTGGGCAGGTTCTGTCCTCTCCAATCCCCAGCGCTCCTTCCAGCTCTGGGCATAAGACTGGAGGTATCCAGATTCACCTACTCAAAGATTCCTCTGTCTCCCTGTGACATCCTCTAAGGTCAGTCAGTCTAGCCGCTGTCTCCTGGGAAGCAGAGCAGGGAAACTGGATCTTGCTTTGCACATCTCACGTGCCAGGGGAGATGTTAGAGCTCCTGACTGCGGGCTCGCACTGTCTGACCACACTTCCTCACTTAAGAATAGAAATGACTTCACAAATCCGAAATAGCAGTAGCCGTGAAACAAAACAGCGAGGTTCAGGCAATAGGAGCCAAATCCAGAAATGAAAATAAAAGTGAAGATGAAAATGTGAAAGCCCATCCTATATCCGCGGTGGGGGTAGCATCTTTTCAGGGGGGTGGGAGGTTGGGCCAGGACGAACCAAAGCTCTGGGCTGGAGAGCTCAGAATGGCTTGGTTCTAATGAGGCAGCTGAGGTATTGATCTGTTTTTACTAATGTCTAGCTTTGGTTTTTATAAAAACCTTTGATAGTGCTTGTGTAAATACTAATATAGTTTTTTTTTTTTTCCTACAGTCAGAGGCATAGGATCTAGAATTCCAAAATTCACCTCCTCTAGGGACACTATTCTGGCTGCAGCCATTAACCCTGGGAGAGGGAGCCAAAGCTCGCCCGCTCCAGTCACTCTCATCTCACCTTTCAGGCTAAGTTCCTGTCTCGCAATTCCCGCCTGTGATTCTGAGCAGCAATACATAGTTATCAGCAAGCACTCGTCGTCCAAGGGGTGAGCAGAGCGGGGCTCCCCACTATCGTCTCAGAGGAGAATTTTCATTATATTTTTGCTGAGTTACTTCACCTGATGGCTGTTTATAGAGTTATCTCCTCTCTGCAGGGCTGGTCTGCTACTCTGAGTCCCGATTACAGACCACTCACTTCCCCTTCCCTCCAACAGAAAGGGGGCCGAACCAGATTTTCAACAGCCCAGCTTCGCCCTAGAAGAGCAGAGACCAAGGTCTGCCGCACATTTTGGGAGTATGTCCTTCATTCTTGTGTTTCTCTTCCCAGGCTTAGACGCCTACAGCGCAACCCCTGGCGTTTTAACTCAAGAGCCAAAGGAGTCTAAAATGTGTACTTGATCATTTCGTGGCTCAGTTTCCTAAGCCATAAAATGGACATCAGTATGTACCTTGTAAGACATTTGTGAGGATCGTACTAAATAATGTAAATAAAATGAATATGTCACTGTGATTATTCATCTTGATTATCAATGTGATAGTCTGGAGAGACATCTGAGAGTTCAGAAAGGACACTTCTGGGTGCCTCTAGGGGAGTTATGGGGCACAAACCTATAGATAATATGTGGTCCCCAACCCTCTCCTATTGGGCATTTTCCCTGTTCCCTGCTTCCCAGATGATACAACTTGAGCAGCTCTCCCTGCCACTCTCCCCCCGTCCTTCTACTGTAGTTCTGCCTTGGATCCACCCACCCATAAACCAAAACCTCAGAGAAACTGGAAGTCAAAATAACATATCCCCCCCTTACGTTGTAGACGGTAACTATTTTGTCCCAACAGTGGAAAACCAATCACCTAGAAAAATTAATTTCATAGACTCCCTCATATCTTGTCAAAGCTCAGCAAATAATAGTTGATATTATCATTAGCATTATTTTCCATAGCTTTGTTATGGAAGTCAAAAGTAACTGATAGCCGGGCGTGGTGGCTCAGGCCTGTAATCCCAGCACTTGGGAGGCAGAAACAGGAGGATTGCTGAGTTCGAGGCTTGCCTGGGCACCATAGTGAGCTCAGAGCCAGCCTGAACTACAAAGCGAGACCCTGTCTCAAAAAAAAAAAAAAAAAGTAACTGACAGTATGTGTGTGAGACAATATTCAAAAACCACCCACCCTACTGCTCTTCCTAGGGCATCTGTCCCCCTCAGCAGCCACGTGCCCACTTGGGGAGAGGGACCAGGACAAGCACATTACTTCTGTTCCACTCCAATGCCTGATCTTATGCTCTCCTCAGGCTCATTATTTTACAGAAGCGTTACTACTTGAGTATTGAGGAAAGAACTGTCTCCTACTTCCTCAAGATTATCTACTCATCTCTAATGAGGCAGCCAGCCCTCCTACAAGAACTCCTGGTTGGTAGAAATCACACATTGCATTTATAAGGCCCCATTTTAACAGCAAGCAGTATTCTTGCACTGACAGAAACAAAGAGATTTCCTATAACTGTTCAACGTTTATAGCAGATATCCAAGAAAGGTGTTTCTATACCCATGTTTTATGTTGCTATAACAGAATGCCTAATGCTGGGAAATGTATAAAGAAAAGAGGGTCACTTGGCTGATATTTTGGCTGCTGGAAGGCTGAACAACTTGGCACCAGGTTCCTGGTAAAGGCCCTTGGGCTGTGTATGGTGGATAATCCAAGACAGAAATAGGAAGGAAGTGGTCATGTACATGACAAGGGTATCAAGAAAACAGAGAGAAACCAGGCTCCTTACTCTTAAAACAACCCACTCTCAGGGAACTAGCTAATCTGGCCCACTCCAGCAAGCCAGCCTTCCTCTGTCCATGAGAGTGGCATCTCCTTGACCTATTCACTATTTACTGAGGCTCAACTTTTAATATTTCCTTCACTTCAAGGTAGCTACATCGAGGAATTAAGCCTCAACATGCTTTTGTGTAGGGACAGAACACATTCATACCAGAGCACTATGGTCTGACGCTTGGTTTTATTTTGAAATTCATCATCAATTGCACAACCTTGAGTGGTCTGAGCCCTGGATGTTAGAAAGGAGCCTGTGGTGTGATGTAGGGACCAGTGCAGAGCCAGTAACCTTGACAGTCCCGCTTTCCCTCCCTCCTTCATCAGCTCCCAGAGTGCACTGCTGAGATCATCCTGCCAAAAGCCTGACACAACTCATCTCTAACTCTTTCCCCTCACTTCCTGTGCCACAACCACCAGGGCTTCTCCGGAGTCCCCACAAGTGTCCTTTCACATTTGTGCCTGGTTTGCAGCCACAGTTCTTTCCTCCCTCAGCAACCATATCCCTCTCCTTGTTAAAAATCCCTTCTGATGATGCACTTGCTGGTTTCCCAAGAAAGAGTTGGGCATGAACTTTCTCAGCTTCGGCCGCATAGCTCTCTCTTATTTCAACTCTGTCTTGTACTGGACTCAAAATATGGAATCCCAGGATGTGAGGTTTTTCATGTTTAGAGTCACGGCCTCTAGCTGACGGGAGTGGCACACAGTAGGCACTCAGTACATATCTGTGAAAGGCAGTGAGGTTGCTGAATAACACTCATTGATTTCTATTACTCCGGGTTTCTGCTGGCTCCCTTCAACAGAAGTAATGAGGGCTGAACTGAGAGTAGTAGCGATTGAAAATATGGAAAGAAACTCAAGCCACATGAAGGGCCTACTTCGAAAGCTACTGGCTTAGCACCCTGTCGCTCCACAAGGTGGAGAGATTTCAGTTCTGTGTGGCTCCCTGAACACTCTGGCCACTCCTCCAGAGCAAAAAAGAAAGGCGTCATGTCTCTGATCACATGACACAGAGCAGAGAGACTGAAGATAACAGCCCCAGCTCTGGGCACGTGTGAGGCAAGGTCAGGCCTCCCAGGTCTGAGTGTTACAGTGGCACACTGGGAAGTCACTGGGGCAGTAATCCTGACGTGGTCTGTGTGCAGCCGCAGAGCTCTGAGGGTCTAGGAGTGTGTGGCCGCATAAATGTATCTAATTTCCATTTTTCTGTTTTCTCCTTTCTGTGCATGTTCTCTGACAGGTTTAGGATGCTCACCATTACCTGGCAGCACTGTCAAAAACCAGATCAAGGCAATGGGAATCATCAAAGGCCAAGAGAGTAAAACAGCAAAGACTCAGCCAAATAAACAACACGTGAATAGAGAGAACCAGGTCTGGGTGCAAAGAAAAGACAGTGGCCCAAAGCCAGAGGGGACATGGCTCCACTACAGGCCCTCTAGCATCCGGTTCACTTCGTTGGATGATCATGAACTTAGCACATATCCGCATGTATAAAATTTGGAGAGGAGCATCTTACAGTCGTAAGAGAAGGGTCCCTGGGAACTGTTGGTCCAACATTTCTAACTTTCAAGATGAAGAGGCAAAATCTCAGAGAAGTCAAGCAGTTTGCACAAGCTCACACAGCCAATCTGTAACAGCTGGGTGAGAATTCAAGTTTCCCTCTCAGCCCCTCCTTGGAGTAGTGTTTCAAATTCTGAGAAGACAGTGCCAGCTACCAGCCAGATCCACAGTGCTCATCTGTGCTGAACCTGGGGACAGGAAGGAGTTAAGCACCAGCTCAGAAAGGCCAAGGGCAGCTGAGTTCATTTGAGTAAGGTCTGAGCCTGTGAATTTGTGTTTGTGGCCAGATGCTACACTTAACACTAAAGTCACCCAGTTGAAGGGAAACGCAACAATCAGATATTTTTCCTTGCTTTTACTCTCTAACCCCAAACTTGATGAAGTCCCCAGGGACTTTTTTTCACCGTGCTTTCATTCCAGAAGCTTTTGCAATTTGACTTCCCATCAGCTCTTGCCCTGACTACCCAGTTTCACCCACCAGCATTCCCACCCACACTTAACCACACCAGAAATAATTCTATCAAGTGACCATGCTGCCAATTGCTTCTAAACAGCTGGGCTCAGGAAAAAGCTCTGGGGATGAGTTTGTATCAGGAGTTACCATCCCTGCAAGCTGTTTCTGGTTGTGCATACATGTGGGCTGGTGTTTTAATTAGTGCTGTCAGCTGGTTTGGTCACAGCTCCCCCATGGACTTCTCTGCTTCTTCTGTGAGTGGTCAAAGAAGACAACTCTTCAGAGGCCGTGCTTGGATTTCTAAAAATGGAAAACAACACCTGAGTGTCTGTATCTTTTTTTTTTTTTTTTTTTTTTTGGTATACTGGGAACCACACTGCCCAACCCTTTTTTTAATTTGGAGATAGTGTCTCTTAAGGTACTTGGACTGGCCTTGAATTTACAGTCCTTCTATCTTAGCCTCATAGAGTGCTTGGATTATAGGTGAGCACCACCATGCCAACAAGAATGTCATTTGTTCATTTTCACTCAAGAACTATTTACTGACACTGTATTGTGTCCACTGAGCTAGAATGTGGGGATTCTAAGAAAAATCAGACACTGATCCTCCTGCTCAAAAAGAGAACAGAGAATAAAAGTGTTAAGACAAATGGTACGTGTGGAATTAGGATGTGTTACAGAAAACCAGAAGGGGACCACTTTGGCTCATCTTGGGTTTGTGGGGTAAGGAAGAGAATGCTGAGAATCAGAAGGCTTCCTGAAGGAAGACATATTCCAATCAAGTTTGAAAGGATACGGAGATGCTAACAAGACAAAGCAGAAGTGAAAAGATTTTCTTGCTGTGGGAACGATCAAAGAAGTTCAGAAGACCAGAAGCATGCTTGAGATGTGGATGGTCAAGATAGCTGGCTTCATCTCAAGAAGGACTAACAGCGGAGACAGTGTTTGGGAGTGTGTGAGTGGAAGAGAAGGGGAAAGAGAAAATTCAGTCATATGGGGCACTTGTCAGCACACTCATGACATTTGTCTAGCATTTCACATGGCTGAGCTTTCACATACTGTACCTTGTCTCATGGGTCCCCAGAGCAGTCTCACAAAGTTTACATGGGAAGTGCTGGCCCTTTCAGAATCCACCCTTCCAATGCAATTGCCAGCCAAGCCAGTCATTTGCAACCTCTGTCCTGTCTCTTTCCCAGGAATTTCTCCTTGACCTTCTGTCTGCCCCTTTGAGTCCTATGACTGCCAAACCCAAACTTCCACTTCCTACCTTTCTCTTGAGGTTTGATCGTGAATCTCTGCCTCACCACTTGGGCACACACACTGGAGCAACCAGTTGGTACTGCACTGTGTCCAAGAGTGGACTCACCCTTTCATCAGAATTCCTCCTCCAGCGCTTCTTTGGAAAGCTACATCCCAGTTTTAGTGCACCCAGTCTTTCAAAAAGGAAATCTAGGCAATGTCTTGGAAGCCTCCTTTAAGCCCCAAAACTCATCAACATGTAACTTTTTTCTAATTCAGACCCAATTCTTAGTTCACCTCTTCTTACTCTCCCAAGCCTCCTGCCTCCACTGCAGTATCTTCTTCCTGCCTGTCTGTGTCTTCATTAGGTTATTACAATATTCTCCTTTTATCCACAGGGTCACATTTCAAGGCTCCCAGATATTCCTGAAACTCTGTGTGTGTGTGTGTGTGTGTGTGTGTGTGCGCACGCGCGCGCATGTGGGGAAGGGAGAGGGAGAGCCAAACAATGTATACATGCTTCAGGAAAAAGTAATATTGAGTTTTTTTCAACAGACAGCATTACCCTCAAATGGGGGACCCTAGAGGATGTTGTGTATTTCAGAAAACCCCCTCACTGCTGGCCCTTACAGGAGAAATTGAAAATGCATGTGCAGCAATCTCAGTGTCCAAGGTTACAAGCAGCAGTTCGTAGTACTAATAAATGTCTGGAAGCTCATGCCCACCACCGCTTATAATTGCAGAGGCCAAAGGTTACTTGTATGAATTGCATGATGTCTCAATAAATTTAGTATTAAAGTAGTATACAAGTTTTTCTTTTCTTGTCTTGTGTATACATTTTTGGCAATTCTGAATAGATGATACAGACATAGACACAATATTTTCCCATACGTACTTTCCTGTGATAAAGCTTAATGCATAAATTAGACATAATAAATTGCTAGCAATAATAATCACAAATCAAATAATTATGACAGTAGACTGTAGTCAAAGTCATGCGCATACGGTCCCCCCTATTTTCTGACCCTTCCTCTTGCTGTGACGATGACAAGAAAGGCCTCGCTCGGCATATCCTAATGGCCAGCATCACTGCCCTTCTGCTGTGGGGCCATTGTTGGGTAAAATCAGGGTCACTTGGACTCACACACTGGGGTACCACAACAGTCTGTCTGACGTTGAATGGCTACTAAGTGACGAGTGGGCGCGTCGCATACACAGTGTAGATACGGTCTGGACAAAGGGTGACCTGGATTCTAGCAGGACAGAGAGAAACAGTGCAAGTTTTCATCACACTCCTCAGAGCAGCATGAGAGTTAAAACTTACACATGAGACTTAAAACTTACCTGTTGTTTCTAGAGTTTTCCCCTAATATTCCTGGACTGAAGTTGACTGCACGTCACTGAAACTGCAGAAAGCGAAGCCATAGATCAAGAAAGGCTATAGTACTTCTAGTTTCAGAGGAAATTGCGCCCTCCTTCTCCCCTACCTCCTACCAGGCAAAAACAAAGACAAAATCCTTTCATTCAGTCTGTTTCCCCAATTTAAATTCTCCACTGTCTTCCATTCACTAGGCGTAGGTGACCCCTTACTGTCTACCCCTTAAATTATTCCCCAGCCCCACCATCTACATTTTCACCTATAAGCACAGTGCTGAGGCTTGCTGTGCCCTTTCATAATGTATCATCTTGACACAACTTGTTCTCTCTGCTTGAAATTCTCCACTTGCCCCAGATTGAACTGCAGTCCTCCTGTGTCCGACCATTGGCCTTCTTCACATTTTATTTTGTGAGTTTGCTTCCTCTCAGTCACACTTAGCATTCAGACTATGATCTTTGTCTTATTCAGCATTTTATACTAGAAGCCTAGCACAGTAACTATTCATAGTATGAACACACATACACACGCGTGCATGCACACACACACACACACACACACACACATCAGTACAATTGAATTTAATTCCCTACTTGCTTAGTTTGTAGATCTTCAAGACATGATTCAGATATGGCCTCCTGAGCCAGAAATTTAACTCAGTGGTTCCAACACCTGCCTCACAAGCACAAGTTCCTGAATTCGATCCCGGTAACCACATATAATGCTGGGTGTGGTGACTCACGCCCACCAGCCATCAATACCACATACCACAGTGCCGGGCATGGTGGCTCACTCCTGTAATCCCAGCACTCGGGAGGCAGAGACTGGAGGATTGCTGAGTTCGAGGCTTGTCTGGGCTCCATAGTGAGCTCAGGGCCAGTTTGAACTACAAAGCGAGGCCCTGTCTCAAAAAAAAAAAAAAATATGTATATATATATATATATATATATATATATACACACACATATATATGTATATATATATACATATATATGTATATATATATATGGCCTCTATTTTGAAGCCCTCCTTGATTTCCATAGGCATCCATACTGATTTTCCAAATGTTTATTACTTTGTTTTTGGAATTAACTTTTTTATTTATCTGCCACTGAACTGAGTTTGTTATTTTTGTTTGTTTTTGAGACAAGGTCTGGCTTTGTAATTCAGGCTGGCCCTGAGCTCACTATGGACCCGGCAAGCCTCGAACTCAGCAATCCTCCTGCCTCTGCCTCCCGAGTGCTGGGATTACAGGCGTGATCCACCACACCCGGCATTTGAACTGAGTTCTTAAGGGAAAGAGATCACCCAGCAATTATCTGAGGAATGAATCCATGGATCATCAATATACAGAAATGGAAACTAAGAGGTGGAGCAGTTGGAAATCTTGTAAAAAGTCAGACAATGCTATGTGTGGCATTAAAATCCTTCCCTCAAATTTTTTTTCTTAATAGCAAACAGCAGAATCAGACTCTTCTACAGAGGGCCGTCTTTGTGAAAACTCAGCAAAGCATCTCTCCTGTTCCTGGGCAGCAGAACTTCGCGGCAGGTCACATCACACCCCCATTGCCTGGGAAAGAAGACACAAACAGGGTAGCCATCGAGGGCAGGCAGCTCTCTGCAGGGAGGGACACCAGCACGGATGGGCTGCACACCCGGCTGCATGTTGTGCTTCTCCATTTGCCCCCAGGAAGAACAGTCTCATACCACCTCCTCTGAGCTATCTCCAGGCTTTCTCATCTAGAGTGGCACCTCTCTTTGCCTCCAGTTCTGCCATTCACCAGCTTTGTGACTTTGACCAAGTCACAGGTGGCACTGAGCTTGTGTTTGCTTAACAATGGGAATAAAGATAGCTACTCTTCATGTCTCTTTGAAGAAAACAGAAACCCACCAGAGCAATAAGATATGCATTTTTCATGTATCTTGTTACTGAATCTTTGTAAATATATTGGCATAGCAGGAGCCAAATAAATGCTAACCATGAATGGCGTCAAGCTATTCTTAGGCTGCACAACAATCTGTTCTCTTTTCAGTCATTTCTAAGGGCCCTGAATCCTCTTTAGATATCTTTGTTGGCTTCCTGTACCTCAGTGGTGCAAGCGAAGAATTCTAATTCAAGTAGAGTATATTTAGAGCTCTTTATTTCACTTAGAGCCACCTTTAGAACCCACTATGGATACAGCACGGACATGTCCTGTTTTACATGGCATTTGCAAAGCATATTGTGGTCATTTAGAAAATGACTTCAGGAAAAAAAGATACATGAAATAAATCCAACAGGAACCGGAAATAAAGCAGAGCTGATGGCAGGGTGTCCGCAAGGGCTGAAAGCATATTCCCAAATGGACTGTGGGTGCCACAGCTTCTGTGTTTCTCTACAGGAAGGAGAGGGCACCCCAGCATGACAAATTCAGCCAAACGGTCCAAGCATCTGGGAATGTGTTAAATCTATTTCAAGGTATCCTCACAGACTTAGTCACCCCAAGTTTTACATGCTGTATGTTATAGACCAAGAGTTTCTAATTTGTGAGCCAAGTGCCCATGAAGGATACAGTTATTGTGAGAGGTTTCAGTTCCGAATGCACATCAAGTGCCATCTCTGTCCCCCCAAAAATGGTGGTTTGCATCCGTAGCCACAATCCTTTTCTTTTCAAGTGCACTATATATTGTTAGAAATAAAACTAATTCTACATAAAAATCATTACTGAATTTATAATAACCGTTTGTCAATATGCATTTTCCTACAAAGTAAGAATTAAAAGGACCAGTAATAACATAAAATTTTATCATGGGGTAATTGGCAGAGGATATGTTCTGCAAAATAATCGACACAAAAAACAGTGCCAATACAGGGAAAGTGTAGGCATTACCCTTCTAAGTGAGAGCCCTGGGCACCAGGGAATGGAGCCAGGAGGTGGTTTCCTAGGGCAACTCAGAAGCATGTGCATGTTGCAAGGTGACCTTGAGGGAGATTCTCCTGCTCCTGAAGATGAAGCTATTCGGTCTCTCTGCCAGCCTAATCCACCACACAGCCCTTGGCACGAGATGCAAGGAGAGCTAATCTTTCCTCCTTCCCATCTGGGGGGCTCAGGGAGGAGAGCAGCAGCATCTGCCAACCAAAGCCCAACAGGAAGATGAGCACGAAAGGGCAAGGGCGGCACCACCCGGACAGATGCGCCGGCTCTCTGCCCCTCCCGGCTTCCTCCCCATCAGCCCCAAGTGACAAAGCACCAGCAGAAAGTGAGTCCGGCAAGCACATGGCCAAGAAAACACAGCGGTGCGGAGCAAGGTGACTAACCTCATCAAGCCATCACAAACTAAATACTGTCTGTGCCGGAGAGTTCAGCCCAGCTGGCTCCGGGTGCAGAAGCCCAGATTTTCCATGCTCCCACCAGATAAGAAGCTGCTAGCCGGCCAGTCAGCACCGGTGAGATGCGGGGACCACAGCGCAGCGGGCTTTGTGTTAGGCTGGCAACTAATTGCCAACAGAACATACCGGTCACTCAGGCAGGTCACCACCTGCCACTTCAGCGACACAAACACACACCCTGGTAAACTGATTGAAGGCCCCTTTCTTCCCCACTGAGTGGCAATTACAGAATAACAAGTCACTGGGGGAAACACTGAATTCCACCACGTTTTTGTCTCAGTGCTAGAAAAGGGTGCTGTTAGCACTCACTTCCTTCCACGGGGGCCTAAGAGACATCATTACATGTGGTTTGTGTACAGCTCTGAGGTTGTCTGATGAAAACTGTTCTGAGTGCAAATTATTATTGTTAATTAATTACTGTGCATGAGTTATTTACTCTGTATTTTCAGTCCTGCGGGCCCTTGTGTGCTGGTAAAACAATGCGTTCTTTCTGTATTTACCACACACTCCTCATACATTCACTCTCCGAGTCCTTTTATTCCCTCTTCATCTTTTCCTCGTCCTCTCCACTTGGATCAAAGCATGTAGCCTCTTTTTCCACCTTCATACACAGCCTTTCCTCTAGACAAGAAGAGAAATCTTCATCAATTTACATGATGATGTAAATTGGATAATAAGAGATCTGAAACAGACTACGTCTAGATTTGGCAGAGAATAGGAAACGCAAAGTCCCTTGGGGCAAAATGTATGCAATTAATCCTGGGCAGAATACAGAGATGAAAGACGGAAGTCTTTCTGCCCGGGTGGTTTCCGCCTCTGCATGCTCACGACCTCTGAAGAGCAATGATCCGCACTATCAGGAGGCCTCCAGAGCCCTCAGCATCTAACCTGAGGTGAGGAGTCCTCTCTGGTACCATTTCACTGCAAGAAGACAAGCAAAAGCCTGCCCAACTTTAATTTCTTCAATTAGTAGAATCACAAGCCTATAGAATTTCTAGAATAAAGTGTGCCTCTGAGATTTCCAAAACAGGGAGAGCACAGGCATGAGGGGAACAAAGCAGCCGGGGGAGCAATGCACATCTTCCCATCTTGGCTGCCACCTGGCGCTCACCACACTGGCATCTGAATCAAGGGCATTGTGGATGCGAGACAAGAGAATCCCCAGCGAACTGTAGCTTTTATGAATAAATTCTACTTGCCAAAATTGGCCGGCTGTTGTGGACGTTGATTTATTTTCTCTGATTCTTTGTGATTGTTAGATTTTGGATGGTGCTTACTGATGTGAAAAAGCCATCTAGTATTGCTGATAAATCTAGAGATAACAGCAGAGGTCAAAAAAGTGGGAAGGAAGGAAAAGAAGGTGTTCTTGTGGTAAAACTTTTTCCTATCAAGGGTGCTGCATCATCCTCATTTCTATGCCATTCACCTTATTCTGTAATTGTGAAATTAGTTGGGTCATTTTCTTGTGCTCATTTTTCCTCCTGGACTTAAGGGTGGAAGGGCGAGTGGAACAGAAAGGTTCTGTACTATCTGAGGTTTCACGCATTCCCGCTGGGTTCCCTTGTTACTTTTTTCCCATCACTTCCTTTAACTCTGTGTGTGGGTGTGTGTCTGGGTGTGTGTGTATGCTGAGACACACCTGTGTGTGTGAGAAAGACAGAGATAGATATAGACAGGGAGAGAGAAAGAGAATGAAAGTGAGAAAAGGCAGGAAATGAGGAGCACAGGCAGTTTTCTGGCTGACATAGGAGCACCCCAAAACAACAGGGCATTTTCTTGCACTGCTTTGAATGGGTCCGCATGACATTTTCAAGGTCACATGGATGGGAGCACTCACTGCCTTCAAGGTGAGCCAGACCCTGCCTGATTCACTCGGTTTCAATGCTCCCTCCACTAGAGTGCTCACACCAAGCTTGCATCTGCCAGTTGTGCTAAAAAAAAAAAAAAAAAAAAAAAGCACTAATCCCAGTTTCACTTCCAGATAGAACAGCCAGGTCACTGAGGAAAAGATGCAGGGAGCACAGAAAGGGTGGCAAGACTCTGCTGACCCACCATGACTGTTTCCACCTTCAGATCACAACTCATGGAATGTTACACCTAAAATAGGTCAACAGAGATTTGGGATATAGTGGGATAAGCTTTAGTTAATTATCCCAATGAGCAAAATGCCTGTTTTCAAATCCTGAGCTGGATTTAATCACAGAGGCGGAGGATATTTTCCAACACCCAAATCCATTTGAAAATTGACCACAGGGACACTCTATCTGAAGAAATAGCTTCTTCAATATGCAGGTAGGGAATGCAACAATTGCAGAGACAGGAACTTACAAGGGATCCTTCTCATGCTGTCTCCTGGTGTCATTTTAGGAGCAACTCATCAGACATAGCTAAAGGAAAAGCACTGGCTCTGATCATTTTTCCACATCCTTCTCCTGAGTCTGGGTCTCCACAGTAGAACCAATGTCAAATTCAGTAAAACAGAGACCCAAGAGAAGACAAGGGACATCTATAGTCAATCGGTGCGAAGATGTCAATAATAGAAATGCTAAAATGGAGGATGAGAGATACTGAAAAGCTTAACTTTAAGATACATTTTGTATTTCAATTTATTTTTCTTCTTCAATAATCTTGCATAAATGAGGGCACGGTGTACTTCACCTCTTTTAAAAAAGATATGATCCTCCCAGTAAATTGCTGCTAAAAGAACTAACTTTTGCCATAGGTTAATAGCAAATTGATTTAAGAAAAACTTAAAAACCACTAAAGAAAGCAATTTGGATTAACCTCTAATAGTTTTTTTTAAACTTTTATTACCTTAATTATGCAAAGAGATCCAGAGAGGAACGTCCCCAAACTCCACACCCATTGTCCAGCACAGTGGTGAGGAGTGTACTCCCTCCGCCAAAAGGCACTGTCCACAGCAGGTCTGGTGCTGAAATCCTTCCAGCAGATTCCACATCGCTTTTCATTTGTCTCCTTGCTACACATCCCATAGCACATTTATATGCAGAAGGCAAGGATCACATTCATTTAGGCACCTCTGTTCCAAATCTCCAAAATTCCTACTATTGCCTTGATGAGTACCAGGCATGTAACAGATGTCCCATAAGTGCCACTAATAAATGAATCAGTCTAACAAACCTTTATGAAGCACCCAGTGTGCCCAGAGTATTCTAACATTCTCAGGAAGCCTGCATGAGAACAGAGGGAAGAGATATCAGCAGAAGACATATTCAGAGGTATCACAGTAGGGAGGGTCAAGTGAACTCTACGTTAGGCATCCAAATATGCTGTCCAAACACAGAGGATAAAGGTCTCGGCTGAACAGCAGGTACAGGCCTTTTCAGAGAAGGTGGGGTACAGATGAATTTCAGAGCAAGATTAGCTCCCTTCCCGAATATACCAGAAAAGAGACTGCAGACTACATGAGAAATAGCCAGTACAAGCATGACGGTGAAGCCAGATGACAGCCATACACTACTGTCTACTTCAACCTAGGATGCCTAGACTGAGATGGGCAACAGTCAAAGCAAGGTTTCCCTGCAGAATCATTTCACTGCTCCTAGAAATGATGCACTCCTTCTACCATCCAGGAATCAGGGAAATAAAGTCATTTGCAAAATCAAATTTACCAAGCAATCATGGGATCTCATCTCCCAGATATGAGGCAGAGAGGGAGCCTCAACCTCCCAAATCTTGTTCCTGCAAAATCCTCGTCCCACCGTCATTCTGAGGGGCCATATACAACCACCAGCTCAAAACTTCCTGCCAGACTTTCAAAGCAAGAATGTTATTTTCTAAGGTGAGAACGGATATGAGAAATTTCAGCCTGAAGAGTGATTTTCCCCCAAGGCTGTCACGAGCACCTGAAAACAAGGGTTTAGAGTAGAAGTGCTATCACAACTGCAGCTACAAGCCTTGAGAGTGCGACTCTGTCCTCAAGTGCGAGCAGTAGCATGGGAAGCATTGAAATGATGCTTGGAAGGACGTCCAAAATATGTAGTCATCTTTTTCTAGATCATCACTTCTCCCAATCTGTTCCATTTTCAGCTAAGATGACACACAAGTTTCATGAGGAAAAAAAAAAAACTTAGTACAAGAATGGGAAGTTTTGTAACTGGAAAAGAATCAGTTATGAAGGACGTTAGTCTCTGACTCGAGGCAAATGTCACACAGAGGCTATGATAAGCTCGGGGCTCTTGAAGAGTTCACCAGGGTTTAGTTTCCTCCTGGCCAGCCCTTGAGCCTCCAAGCATAGCCAGGCCTTGTCCCAGAGCCAGCTATCTTACCATGCCCCTGGGGCTTAGGCTACATGGGACAGGAAGACAACATGGCATAGAATATAGCTAACTCTGTGTTAAGAATCTGGAGCCGGTGCTAACGCGAAAGGTGATTATTTCTCCACCCGTCCTATAAACCACTTATTTTTTCTGCTTCTGTATGCCAACATCTTATGAAGCTTTGTTGAATTAGGGGAAATGCCCCAACTTAAAGGGATGACAAATTAAATTCTCATGGGGCATCAGGTAGAAATAAGTCAGCAGAAAATAAAAATCACCTCTATATCATCAAAAAATTGTGTGCATGCACACATACTTATACTCTTGCCCATGTGTATATGTACATTCATTAAACTCAGAGCTACAAGTCTTTACACTGCCTGCCTATGCCTATATGAATGTCCTTTCAGATGGAAGAGTGCTACCCCAAAATCTGTCCACTCTAGTTTTTTCTTCATGCTAAACAGGGGTAATTTAGCTAATTTTTGCAAGATTTTTCCATTCACAGAGTTCCAGTCCTCTTTGCAGGGTTTACCAATTTAAAGAATAACAAAAAACCCTCCTCTGCATCAAGCTTCAGACAGCATTTATCAGCATGTGTTTGATAGAACAGCCATTCAGAAAGTTCCCATGTGGTGAACCGTGTGAGCCCTTAAAGTGTGTATTTATTCACTCTCAGCTCTGAGAAATCCTGCAAAAAAAGTTAACAGACCCCCTCCCCCAATTTTTCACCATCATCTTTTCTGCTTAATTCCAATTGTTTTGCTGACATTACAGTTGTTCATAGGGACGAATGTGGAAAATTCAGGTATACAGCCAATATGTACTGTATGCAATCACAATACAGGACTGGAACCAAGGAGACAAGGAGAGGCTCCAGAGCCATGAAAGGTTCCATTACTCCCCCAGCCTTATGCTTGTACAGGGAAAATCTAGAAAAATGTGTCATCCCTGCCTCTCGCTGTATCTACTGTCCTTCCTGGCCCTACAGGGCAGCTGGGACAAGGACAAGAGGTAAGGAGACATTAAGTCTGATTCTAGAGTCAAGTTTTAACAACTGCCTTTAGCTGAGTCTAAAATCAAAGTGTCTAAAAAATTACCTCTCCAGAAGGAAGAAGTTCTGTCTCCCCTCTGCCCTCTTCACCTACCCCTCCAATAGTTTCAATCCTGAGATAATAAAAAAGGGAAGTCCCCACCTCAACCCAGTAACACTGATGCTACAACACAGAGCTCGTGTCATAAAGATACCATCCAAGATTTGTTTCCGTAGTCAGAGAAACATCTCTGAGATAGTACTGATAATGAAATGTACAGGTAACCAGCTTATTTCTTAATTCATTGTGGTTATTTTATTTGGCTTTAACTTTTGGCATATTTGCATTAATCATGACGACCTGGTACGTGCTTATTAATGCATAAAGTAAATTCTGTGACTTAAAGTTCCTTTCAAACTTCTATAGGCACCTCTGTCACCTGCACGGTAAGCTGCCACAGTTCCTTCCTGCTCCTACATGTAGATGGGCACATTCTTCCGTAGAAGCATATCTGTGGGCAAAAGAGGAAGCAATAAAACCCTAGCAGGTTATGGAGGGGAGAGGAAAGGACAGAAAATGAGCTTGGCAGGAAGGTAGAGACAAGGGGAGGCCAGAGTATTGGACAACAGAGCCAGATTCACGATCACATGGCTGACAGAGACTGCAGCTCATGGCCACTGCCCAGTTCCTAAGAGGCATCCCACCCAGGCAGCAAGGCTAGATAAGGGTCAAAGTTCAAAACTGGGTGCTTGGCTCCTATTGAATGGCCATTACTTTCATGTCAAGGTAAAGCTAAAACATCCTAAGTCAGGGACCTTCTGCTGTAACTAAAGCCAAGATCACTGTCAGGAGGATGATGAAGAATGCAAGTCCATATAAAGCGAGAGGTCACACCAGAGGTAATGTGCCAGGGCTTCATGGAAATGCTCAGGGAAACAGGTCAGAGCTGGGACGTGGGACTAAAACCTTTGGCTTCGAACTCCAACTCTCCTGCTTTGAATGTGTATTACTGTGTGTAGGAAAATGTCCTCCTAGCTTTGATTTCCTCACTTGGAAAAATATCAGTGATGATCACCTGGTATGATTGTCTTGGCGGACTAAGACTATAACCCATAAAAAAGAGTATATTTTTTCATCAAAGAATCTGTTTAATCACTATTAGCTGTTATTAGTACTCATTCTACTAGTGATTATACCAGTGTCGCTACTATAACAACGTGACCTCTGACTGACTAGAGACTCGAGGTGCATATTCTGTGGACGGTGTTCAGGACAAACATCTTCCTATTCAAAAGAACCACTAAGCACGTTGCTCTTAACCCACGCAGCAGGAGTCTGAAGGTCAAGGAGACTAAGTAACATATGCAAGGTGCTCATTTGTAATGGAGACTGACTCTGAGTCCACTTTTCCTGGATTGGTGTCACCCCATCTTTGCACTCTACTCTCCTTACCTCCCCTCCTCCCCTCCTAGGTGAAAACCACTTAAACCACGAGACACAGGAACCCAGGACCTGGGGGACCGTCCATGCCACTGAGCACATCTGCAGTGGCCACTTCTATAAGCTCTGCTATCCATATTTGAAACATTTAAGAATCAGCTTTGATCTTCTCATTCTCCACGAGCTTTTCCCCATCACCTCATTTGTCAGTAATTTTTTAAAAATGCCAAAGTCAGATAACTTTCTAACTTGCTTTCCTTTGTTTTACAGAGACATTCCTACCTCCCACCAACTCTTTGCCCTGGATTGTATTTACCATTAAAATTTGACCTGCAGACTTTTTGGACAACTGCCTTGCATTGCCAAGTTTACTGTGGCTTCGTTCTCATTATAATGGACGTGACCATCATTCTCATTATAATGTACGTGAACACCTTGTCCTGCTGGCTTTCCAGCCTACTAGGTCACATTGCACAGGGGTGAACTAGAAAGTCACAATTTGTCAGGGATTTAAGCTCAGGGGCGCCACTGCCTGCCTTGCAAGCACAAGGTCGTGAGTTCAATACCAGATAATATGCACACCAAAAAAAATTACTTTAAATGAATCTTTTCAGTTCATATCTTATTTCCTTGAATAAAAGTTTGTCAGCCTGCTAATGAAGAAAACCAATCTTAGGAATCCAGTCTACAAAAAAATCACCTTCTATTTATTAACAACTTCCAAGAGGAGGATCTGGCATTATATTTAAAAAGTGTTCTCAAAAGGGATGGTTTTATTCTTAAGAGCACATTTTACAAAGTCCAAGGTACTTTGATTGTCACCATTGGGGATATTACCAGCATCTAAGTGTTTAAGGCCAGAAATTTTGCTCTAACCCTGTGATGCGCAAGACGACTCTTCCTCCCCAAACAGAATTATCTGGAGCGAAGTATCAATAGGCTGAGAAATTTTATTTAATGTTATATTCTAGAAACCATGGATATTTGCAAAGGGTTTTAAAATTTGCACAAGGCTTTTGCCTGTGTTTCTGTGTTTGATCTGACAACTTTTCTCTGAAGTAAGAATAGATTTCTCGATATCCATTTAACAGAAAAGAAAGCAGTTCGAGGGCGGAAGCTTGTCTGAGGTGACTCAGACGCCATGCCAGCTCCAGAGCCTGAGTCAGGTGACCCCTCTCTAGGGTCGGCCTGCAGTGCCACACAGTGTAGCCATGCTGTTATAATTGTTATATATTCTATAACTACTTCTTTCCAGAAAAGTGTATGTGTTTACAAACACTTCCAATAGCCTATGAAAATAACAGAGACCAAATGTCTATTTCCTTCTCAATGATACGATAGAACCTAATAATTTGAAGTTTGTAAGGCACATTGAACATAAATCAAAGTTCTACAATTTATGCGTTGAATCAATGAATACAACCTTACTGATAAGCACACCCAATTTACTAGTTGCCTGTGTTTCTTCCATAGCATTCATTACTGGCAGATGGGAGGAATTAGGTTGGTCCATTTAACAGATGTTTTAGAATTCCCACCTGCAGAAGGGACTTCGCTCTTAAAGGAAGCCTCAGCATGTGGCTTTTAGGTTTATAGCCCACTCCCTGCACTTTGGCTCTCTTAACCAGCCTGCACATACATTACCTACATATTTGGGTGAGATCATGGAGAGAATCACAATGATTTTTTTTTCATTTTCCCACAGTGGAGTAGGACTTTTTATAGGAAAATGGATTTCTGCAAAATGTTTCAGTTCTCCAGAGAAGGGGAGTGTGAAGAATGAACACAAACACACCCTTACAAACAAGTCAGGTATTTGAGACATGATTTGAGGTAAATCATCTGGAGGATTCTAGCTTCCCAAAGCTGAAGTTACAAGATTCAGTGTTCATCTGTCTCATCTCAGACTTTCACTTAATTTCTAGAGCTTTGCTGTGCAGCATTGTGCCTATGGTTAGCAAGCTGCACGGTCTACCTAAAATTGAATTAAGTGACTAGATGTCGTATTAATTGTTCTTACTATGACTTAATTCTTAAAACATAATCTCCTGAAAACATAAAACATGATGAGGATTATAAACTGAGTTGTTACACAGCTTTGGTGTAGCAGTAGACTCTGCTAGACAATGAATGGCTTTTGCAAGCCGCAGAGTCTCAGTTCAAACCCTTGTCTCTCACTTGGAAGGAGAGTCAGCATACAAACATGACACCTGTGGCAACATATTAAATATTGTTCAATATTAATAGCATGAACCGCTATACAGACTGCTGATGTCAGTGACCCCCTACCCCACACTTCCAAATAGATCTTTTTCTTTCCCTGGAAGAAGAGACGGGTGTAGAGTAAAACCAGTGCCCACCATGGGAACAACAGGAGTGAGCCCATGGTGAGTGGCTCATGGACGTCAGGCACAGGCCCAGCCTGACTCCTCCACAGCTCTGCCTGAGTTAATCCCGGATCAGTAAATTCCTAGGCTCTGGTCTTCTGTCATTAGGGCACTTCATAGGACACCAAGACTGCCATGAAAGATGCAGGGATCAGCTCCAAAGTGTTCTGCTCCAACATTCAGCTAAATGTGGCCCACACTTAGCTGCCTCCCGCCCAATCCCATGGTTCTCTCTGCACAGGAGCAGCCCACAGGAGCCCTGCTCATAACAGAGAATCACGGCTCGCAATCTATGTCTTTTCAAGTCTGCACCATCTGCTCTGGGCCCTCATTATGAATTCATAATTAGCATATATAACGATTATATCAGTATACAGAAAAAATAGGATTTAAAAACTTCAGGTGCAAGCACATACCATTTGTGCAAGCAAGCATGTAGTTAAGGTAATTTTTAAATTTTTTTGTTTTCATTTTCATTTGGCTTTTCTCCTAACACTTGAGAAAATATTTGTCACTGATAATTTTTAGTTCTAGGCTGTACCACTCAGCATAGCGTAATCAAAAGTGAAATACTAGAGTTCCCTTCCTGAGAAGTAATATAAAATGAAATGAAAGCCAGGTTGCTCTCAAAAATAACAATTAAATCAGAATGCTATAAATCACTGTGTCAAAGAGAACAAACCTCAGAGCCTGAGATCTAGGGTTTGAGCCTTGTCCAACCTCTTCCCAGCTGTGTGACCTCAGATGCTCACTCTGGGACACACTGACTTGAGAGAAATCACTGGAGTAGCTTTGTCATGAGGAGTGGCAGGAGCCAGGCACCCAGGAAAGGGACAACAGACAAGTATCTCCTCAGTGTTTCTCAGCTTTCCCACCTGGGAAGGAGAAGGGGGTGGCATTTTATGAATAGTTGGACATATATGTGGCTCTCATGTTCTGGAGGCCTATTATTCTAAAACAACAAACTCGGGGTGTACACAGTGGGACAGAAGTGCTCAGTATGTTTGTATGTGCACATGTGTGTAGGTAAATAGATGAAGTAGACAGATGGATAAATGGATTGGTAGCTAGGCAAGGGAAACATACAGTCAGACTTTCATAATATAGACAGATATAGAGATATATTTTCACATGGGGAAAAAAGGCAACTACCAAATAAATTTTAAAGATTTTCTCTAATAGTATAATTAGAAAGACAAGGAAGAAGAAAGTTTAGAAAAATAAAACAATAAACCTGAGTCTTTGTTCTTAGCCAACAATAGGAGCCATTACAGAATGTTCTGGATTTATTTGCAACTCTGTAAACTGGGTTCAGCCACAAGGAAACAATTTTAATACGTAGGAAAGGAGCTCACCAGCTCCATCCCACAACCCTCGGGGTGGTTTGCTAATTTGGAAAGACACAAGTTAATCCTTTCCACCTGGCAGGCACAGGGCATCCTGAGCATGACAAGGAAACTGACCTCAGGGCCCAGGCCAGCTCCAGGAGTCAGGATGAGCTGGTCCAGTACCTGTGCAGTCTCAGAGCTGGCTAATCCTAGCTGAGCACTACGGGGTGGGGGGTGTTTGCCTCTGGAAACAGGTGGAAGATTCATGACACACGCCAATGCCTCATGAAGTAGATTTAATCAGCTTAATGCTTCAGACAATTTCTTTTGCCCCCAAAAGCAAAGAAAGGACTTAGGGTCTCCCAGTGAACTGTAATTGCTAGTTTTCCATCCAGGCACAGCAACAATAGATTCCTTTTTTTCCAAGAAGAACTGGCAATGGGCAGCAAGCAACATTCAGCCAATCCAAGCTCTGCATGACCTGTCAGCATAGGCTGGTACTTACGGCCAAGGCAACAGGGCATAGGAAAATCTTGTGACAGTGACTATGTGCCAGGACACTGCAGAAGGAGATTGGAGGTAAACTCAGTGCTGTGTGCTATGAAAAAACACTAGAGAGTTGGGAATCAGATTGACACTGATCCAGTGAGAGCCACTGGCAGTGACATATGATAGAACCTCAGTATCTTCTAATCCCTCTTTTCACCCCAGCTTAGAGACTGGACCAGTAGAACCACACAGAAATCACAGCCAAATTGAGAACAGAATCTCTCTCGGGTAGTCCAGTCAGATACCCTCTAACCCCGTAATGCAGGACTTCAGGTAAACACCATTATGCATCCCAGTTTGTTGTCATGGTCAAAATGAAGCATTGTGTCCTCCATCAGTCCTTGCCCAGGTGCCTCCACCTTGAACAGACAGGGCAAGAACAGACCTGGTACACCTCATGCCCAGGGAAGTCCACAGTCACACAGCAGGAAGCTGCTGGGGTGCTCCGTCTATAACTTCCCCCTCTAGCAAACAGCACCCACTGGCCTCTGTCACTGACTGTGTTGTCCTTCCATGGAGAGGCAGGTAGTGGACAGAAAGATGGGAAGTAAGTTCTCCACCATTTCTTTGGCGGTGACAGGCAGCAAATATTAATTTTCTGGCAAAGAACAGGCGAGAGAATGAGTGACCCTTTCCAACATAGTCACCCTAGCCAGTGTGTCATTCGGCGGAGGTGGTTCCCTGCAGTCTCACCTCCTCTTGAGGTTTCCTGCTGTGGGCTGGGGGGTCCTGAATGCTTGCACAGGTCCCACAGGGCCCTGTACCGTCCCACCTCCTCTACTGCCTGGATTCCTCACTTCCTTCTAACCGGCTTTCTTGACCTAGCCAGGAAGAGATATGCCTGGGGAGAGGAACCCCAGGATACCAGGCCTCTGAGAACTCTGAGAAGCAAAACTAGCTCTGGTTTGCTTGGGAACCAGTCCAAAGGTTTATTTTTGGAATGAACTTCCTAAGTTATGTATGTGCGTTTGTGCTCCCAAACCCACACATCTTGATTCCCCCCCCCCTTTGGACTGGAACTTGGATGACAGTGTTGAAACTTCATCTTAAAGGTCCCCTAGTCCAAACATCCTCTTCCTTTTCATAGATAAGAGACGCGAGACCTGAAAAGAAGTGGAACTTCATTGGCAGGTTATGAAAAGTTGAAGTTAATATCAGAGCCAAAATAGGATGTAGCTTTTTAAACCCTGCAGCACATGGAGGGCTCTCATCACCTTGATAAATCTCTGTTTCTCTCTCTCTTCCTCTCTCATATTCGGGTCTGCAGCTTTCCACGTTTAACAATTCAGCCTTCTCTACAATGTTGTGCAGTTACCAGTGGTGGAGTCCTTCTCCATTTGCACCATTCCTCCTCTCAGGAAGGAGAGGGAGGGTCTGGCCTGATTAATTCAGAGTGGGCAGGGTGGGGAATCATGAACTCTTCCTGGTTTTCCTAAATCGTATTTTGAAATCACAGCTGAGATGCATGCACTAGACTCAGGCCTGGACTGGATGCTCTACTTCCTCTACCTGCCTGGGTCCCTGATCATGAACCCTTGAAGGAATTACCTCGGCAAGGGGACTCTGGTCCAGACTGCAAGAATGCTACTCTGGCATTATCTGGAAGACCTGATAAGAAGGAGGCTAAAGATGGCCTCCTAAGAGAGCAGCATATTCAGATTCCTAGATGTCTCTTGTTCCTTATAGATAATTATCTAAGCTTCCCCCATAGTAGTAGTATTATCATTGCAACCTGATCCCTCTTACCATATATGCACAGCACCCAACAACCCCTGCTGTCTACCTAATTAGCATATTTCTTATGTAGTGTTTTGGTGTAAACATGAGATGCCTTAGGCATTGAGTTAATTTCCTGCCTCAAACCAGATATATAGGTGGCAGACTGTAATAAACTTTACCTTGTCTCAAGAAAGCCTTGGTTCCCTGTGCCCTGCTGTCATGTGTCTTTTCTCAGTGAGACCCTCTCCCTTTGGAAGCCCTAACAGACTCTCAGTGGCTTTGTACTTGAACCCAGGAACCAATCACCCGAGGTTCCTCAGACATAACTGATTATTTATGCTATTTTAAATAGTTAAGTACATACTTTTATTTTTGGTGGTATAAAATGATCAAGGGCATATTCTAGGTCAGCAGGATGGTCACCTTGTAATGAAATACTGCCGGGCAATCACAGGGCTTGTGTTTGTGTTTGTGTTTACAAATTTCACTCCATTATTACTTAAAGCTAAGGAGCAAAGAACAGAGTCTGACTAAATACATAATGTACTCTTTCTTTCAAAGTGAAGGTCAAATGACTTCAGTGTTCGCTGTACGAATGGAGATTTTTTCAGTAGCTTAAAGAGAGTCAGGGTGGCAGGATTGAGTCATCATCACCTTGCATGTGGCAGCAGAAGTGTGCCACACACAAAGGGACAAGGCAGTCACCAACACAAAGAGCTGCAGTTCAGCTTAAGTAAATATCCTAGGAATGAAATCATGCAGCCAATTTATGTTTTACTAGTTTATAGTCTCATGTGCACTTAGTAGTATGTTTCATTTGATTTTAAAATGATATTAGAACTACAAGAATGACATCTCTTAGTTGACTAGACTAATGTTGATGAAATATCTTTATTTTCATATGGTTTTATATGTACTAACCCTCAGGGTTAAGGGTGGTGGAGTCCAGAAGCTCAACAGAGAGAAGTCACTTAGTGCCCCGAACTGAAAGGGCAGTGGGCATCTGGAGAACAGACAGAGCAGGAGGGCTGCCAGAGGGGCTGCTTGATGGCAAACCACAGCCTGGAGAAATAGAATCCCTTCCAGCACACAGCACTGAAGGAGGCAAAGAACACTGTTACCTATGAACCTCTAGAACAGCACTTAAAATACCACAGAATAGCTTCCTTTAGCACTAGACTCTTAAGTTCCCAAGGAACGAGGCACATGTCTTAATCATTTTTTCATTGACATCAATTAAAGGAGGCTGTCATATAACAGAATTCAGTACTGGGAAGGAAGGAGGAGAGGGAAAGAAGGAAGGAGGGGGCGAAGGCCATTTGTCATTACATGAGCTTACACAATTTATAATTCCTCTGAGCCTCAATGCCTTTACAATGAGGGAAGAGAATGATCTCCATTCTCATGGATCTTGAGAATACTAAATGAGGAGAGAAAGTAAAGGCTTCGAGCACAGTCATTGACTTATTGAAAACAAACAAACATGTACATTTACCTACTTATCTAGTCTCCACATACCCACTGGCTTTCAGGAACTACAAACATTTGAAAACTTGATCTGACAGCTTCCTAGGCGCCCCCCCCCCAGACAGATCCATCAGTGAATTTTTGTATTTCCCTTGTGAAAAAAAAATTGTTTCCTTCTTGGTTTAGTAGGAAGAGAGAAAGATGTTAAAGACGTGCAGTTAGAAACATGTGTTCTTCCAGCTGATGAGCAAAATCCCAACTTTTTCTTCAGATGAATGGATGAATTTTTTTAATGAATGTATCAGAGAAACAGATTTAATGTAAGATACAGAAATACATAAAGATTTACAAGGTAGACTTACAGTGGCCACCCAGAGAGTTAGGCGTGTAGTCATCCAAAAGGGCTGTGTGCTAGAAAGCCAAGGATCCAGTCAAAGCCCTAGAGCACATTGTAGTGTCTTCTGTGAGTCTGTATCAGGAAGCCGAAGGGTCTACAATGGAGGCTGAAGGGTCTATGCTGGAAATCAGGAGACAACGTCCAAGATGAAGGTAAACACTGGATAGTTCAATCATTTAACTATCATAGTGAATGACTGTGCTACTTGTTTGACTGGTACCCCTGAGAAGCAGCTAACACTATGGAAAGAAACTTTAAACACAGACAGAAGCCAAAGGAACTTCTAGTTGCTTGGGCAGAAACAAAAAGAAATCAACACTTGCTACCTAAAATCAAGTCAAATCAATTTGACCATTAAACTCCTACCTGAAAAGTCATTCAATGTGCTGAGTTTTCCAACAACAACCCTGAACAAGACTAAAATAAATTTAAAGCAAAGAATATACTACCAGAAACCCTAAACTTTCATGAGTTTTGGCCTTCTATATAAATTCCCAGATGTCCAATGTACCTCTGTTCACTGATACACTTGGTCCAGAAAGGTCTAAACAAATATCAAATGCCAGTCCATTGATAGGAAGGGATCTGCTTTCAGGCTCATTCTGTTGAAAACACTACCAACTTTGTGTCTCTGTTGTATAATATAACAATCTACAAATACAAACATTTTTTTTTTTTGTAAAACCAGTGCTACTTTTTTTTTTTTTTTTTGAGACAGGGGTCTCGCTTTGTAGTTCAGCCTGGCCCTGAGCTCACTATGGAGCCCACGCAAGCCTGAAACTCAGCAATCCTCCTGACTCTGCTCCCGAGTGCTGGGATGACAGGCGTGAGCCACCACACCCAGCACTGTGGCATGTGGTATTGATTGATGGTGGGCGTGAGTCATGATGCCCAGCACTGTATGTGGTTACCGGGGATTGAACTCAGGACCTTGTGCTTGCGAGGCAGGCACCAGAACCACTGAGCTAAATCTCCGGCCCCTAAGCAGTGCTACTTTTTAATAGACTCATCCTGTAGATCTCAAACTATTTGCAGTGGCAAAGTAGGAAACTTATTAGTTTGTATAAATAAAATTTCAAACGTGCACTTTACAGGAGACCCAACAAGTTTAGCAGTGGCTCCTAATGACTAGAAGCCTTACTTCAGTTCAGTTTTATGTAATGTAAATGACAAGAGGAGGAGAATAAACTATCTGAGCAGAGAGAAAACAGCTGCGGACTCTCTGAGAATAGTGGACGTTTCTCTGACCTGAAGACATGTGAGGTTGCTGCTATTTTTTTAATTGAATTCTTTATTGGTACAATTTATATATATATCTCACAATCACATATAACATTGGGGAATTTGTACCAATATATGACACAAGTTAATTCTCATTTTTACCCATATCCCTACCCACCCACACCTCCCCACCCCCTTTATACATACTTTTATTTTCTTTCTGAATCATATTTATTCCTCCCCTCATTACATTCCCACACCAAATTTCCTATGGAAATTTCCCATTCTATAAAAACTGTCATACTTTCTAGAGCTCATTTGCATCTACAGGTGTTCATACAAAGAAAAGATCCGGTATTTGCCTGTGATCTATTTATTTCACTTATTAGTATATTCTCCAGATGTCTCCATTTGCACATAAATGAATCAATCTTGTCATCCTTTATGGCAGAATAATACTCCATTTTATTTTTTTAAAAAACACATCTTCTTTATCCAGTCTCCAGTTGATGGGCATTTGCGTTGTTTCCAAGATTGAGCTAGCACCAACTGAGCTACTATGAACAAAGGTGTATATCTGTCTTTCCAATATGATTTTTTAAATTCTTTTGGGTATATTCCTAGCAGGGGAATAGCAGGGTCAAATGGGGCCCCTAGCCCTAGTTTTCTGAGGTTGCTGCTTTTTAAATCTTTCCCAATGTTTCTATATCTTCTTTGACATGTTGTACATAAAATCCTAATGACATAGGGTAAGGCTCTAGTGGAAACATTACTTTCTTTTTTTTTAAATTGAATTATTTATTGGTACAATTTATATACATCTCAAAATCACATACAACATTGGGAAATTTGTACCAATATATGACACAAGTCAATTCTCATTTTTACCCATATCCCTACCCACCCACCCCTCCTCCCCCCTTTATATATGCTCTTTTATTTTCTTTCTGTATCATATTTATTCCTTCCCCTCATTACATTCCCACACCAAGTTTCCTACAGGAAACATTACTTTAAACTTTTACAGGAACTTGTACTTCTATTTCTACCCTACTGTAGTATCTTATTGATGATTTATCAGCAGCTCGTGCTTTGCTGTGGCCTAATGATCTGTCCTCCATTGCTTCTCAGGCCTATGACACCCTCTAATTTGGTTTTATGGCTTTGAATGTACTGCTTTGTACCTGTTACTTTTTAATTTTACCACCATTTTAATTTTTCAAGTTAATTTAAAATTTCCTCTATCTTGTCTTTGCAACTAGGAGCATGTTAGGATTATTTTCACATTCTCTCACTCCACAATGACTAGACAATCATCCAGAGCATTATCCTGAAGTGTCATTTGAAGTGGGTCTCAGGTTTGCTTACAGGTTGACAGTAACTACCTTGTATGAATGTTTGTAAAAAGGGTGATTCATCTAACAATCAAGATCATACTTTCTAAACCTATAGTAAAATACCATAGCCAACACAGTAAAAATACCTTCCTGACAGCAGTGCCTTTTTCTACATATCATACCAGGAAATCACATTGTCTAGAAGCTTCACTTCTCAAAGTTTGGTCATGGACAAGCAGCCCCGGCATTTTTCTAGCACATCTTAGAAATTAAATATCTCAAGTCCCACTTCAGACTATTGTGAATTATGTGCATTCAGTGAGACCTAGATTATCCATAAGTTCACTTATGCCTGAGAATCACTGATCTGGATAAAAGTAACTGCTGGCCATGGTGGTGTTTGCCTAAAGTCATAATATTTGGGATTTCCATGGGTTTGATACCATCTTGGGCTATATATTGATTCCAAGGGCAACCTGGAACACACACTGTCACTCTCAAGAAATAAAAGAATATAAAATGGAGTATTACTCTGCCTTAAAGAATGTTAAGTCATTTATACTCAAATGGATGTACCTTCAGGACACATTCATAAGTGAAATAAATAGGTTACAGATGTGTAAATATCATATCTGTTCTCTGGCATGAGAAACTGAAGATGTTAATGAGTTCTAGAATGTATTGTGAAATAGAAAATATTCAAAGGAAAATGTGATGGAGTTACAAATAATGAGGGGTGAAGAAAAAATGTGATGGTAATAAAAAAGAGAAAGAAAAACATGTATTTAGGGGGTGAGGGTTGTGGCGTGGGTAGGGGAATAAAAAAATGAGAATTAAATTGTGTCATATACTGGTACATATTCCCAATATCGAGTGTGATCATGACATGATGTGTATATACAATGTACAATAAAGATAAAAATTGAAAATAAAAAAGGGAAATAGCAGAGAGAGAGAGAGAGAGAGGGAGAGAGAAAGAAAGAAAGAAAGAAAGAAAGAAAGAAAGAAAGAAAGAAAGAAAGAAAGAAAGAAAGAAAGAAAGAAAGAAAGAAAGAAAGAAAGAAAGAAAGAAAGAGCAAGCAAAGTATGCTTTCCTGGGAGGCTGGAAATTGGGAGGTTAATGGTTCTCTCATGACTGCTCAGGTACTGTTAGAACTGCAATTTTCAAACTAACCTCTTTCAAGGCAGCACCATATTTGTCCTCTCTAAGGCTTCAAGTACACCTCTGGTTCTATAGGACTTTCCCACAGAAATGTACATTACCAACCCAGTACACTGCAGATCTTACTCCTCCACATTCCAAACAGCACTTTGAATGGCTTAACAGAATTTTTTTAAAGAGAGACATAGCAATACTGACTTGGCACAGGTACCAAGTGCAAAATTCTCAGCTGAGTAAGAATAGCAACATACCAGAACACATATTATTCACATTTACATGCATGGTACTTTGATTCAGAAGACCATTAATCTTAAAGTAAACTAGCTGTTTTATGACCTCATAGGTAAGAACAATCCTTCTCTGTGTAAGGTCAAAGTGTGGTTTGGGGGTTAAGGGTGTAGCTCAGTGGTAGAGCACTTCCCTAGCAAGCACAAAAAACCCACATTCAATTCCCAGCTCTACATTTAAAAAAAATTACAACAGGTGTGGTGGTATATACTTATAATCCTAGCTGGTAAGGACCCTGAGGCAGGAAGACCACAAGTTCAAGTTCAGCCTGAGCAACTTGATGATACCCTGTTTCAAAATAAAAATGTTTTGAAACAGACTGGTAATGTAGCTTAGTGATAGCGTGCTCACCTAACAAATCTCAGGCTCTGGGTTCAGCCCTCAATTTTGAAAATAATTAATAATAATAATAATAATATCCCCAGTACTGCCCCCCAAAAGCATAGTCTGGGTTTTGCACAGATAGCCTGTTTGAAATACTAATTCTATTGCTAATCATGTGTTCTGTGAGGGTTTTTTTTTTCTTAACATTCTGAGATCATTTCCATCTGTAAAACAGAAAAACAACAGTATAAACCTCATATATATTCACAATAATAGAATAATACATGAAAAGGCACCACTCAGGACAAGAAGGTGCACACAAAAATATTTACTTTTGTTATCCAAAATAATTACTTTTGTTAGTTTTAAGACTTTGTCATCTCTTTATTCTCTTCCCTTCTGAGAAAAATTTATCTCCCCACTTTGGAGGGAAAGGGGATGAAAAACAGAATTAAGATGTGTTCTACACATGTGCCAACTCAATACAAGCAGTGTAACATTATGTACTGAAAACGTGTACTGATAAAAAATAAACAAGAGAAGAGAAAAAAATATCAGATTGAGATATAGTTTAGAGGCAGATGTCTAGGATTCACAAGACCCTGAGTTTGATCTCCAGTGGTGCGAAAAGAAAAACAAAAAGGTAAAGAAAAAAACACAGTAGGGCCGGAGATTTAGCTCAGTGGTTCCGGAGCCTGCCTCACAAGTGCAAGGTCCCTTGTTCGATCCCGGTAACCAATGATATGATAGTGGGCGTGGTGACTCAGCTCACCAGCAATCAGTACCACATACCACAGTGCCAGGTATCGTGGCTCACACCTGTAATCCCAGCACTTGGGAGGCAGAAGCAGGAGGATTGCTGAGTTCCAAGTTTGCCTGGGCTACATAGTGAGCTCAGGGCCAGCCTGAACTACAAAGCGAGACTCTGTCTCAAAAAAATTCAGTAGAAATTCATCAAATATGAGGTATCGAGATTTTAGAGGATTTAGAACCCCATACTCACCTTATCACTTGCTCCCCAATGTCCAGCATACGACTGGGGCTCATTACATTCATGAAGAATTATTAAATAAAAGCTACATGGATGGATGCATGGATGGATCAAGGGACAGACAGATGCGCGAGTCTGGATTTTATAACATGTAAAATTAGAGAACTGAAGTAAATAATTACTCAATTTCCTCCTAATTCTGAAATTCTGACTTAAATTTTGTGTAATTTCTGGGCTTGGTTCTAATTTCCAGAGATGCCTAAAGTTTAAATATAAGACTATGAACATGTTTAGGAGAAAAATTATGCTGTGGGCCAATGAGAAAGTTACTAAGCTTTCCAGAGGAAGCCAAGGGACAGAACTGTGACAGAAGCAGGGAACGCGCTCAGCAAGTCCTTCTGGTTGTGAATGTCATCCATTGTTGCTTTCAGCAAACCAGGGATCCAGAAAATAGGTAAGTGCTAACGACCCCATGGAAAAAGCAGCCTATCTATTTTCATACGCGCACCTAGAAGAAATTACACCTTCCTGACAACTTGATTTAGATGAAATGTCATGGGAAAAAGAATGTGCTCGATTTTTCAATAGGGAGGGGGAAAAACTCCTCCAGTAGGATCTCTGACAGGTCCTGGAGGTGAGATTTTCTTGATATTAAGCTGATGATGCCTTGAGTATAATAACAACCCTTTGACTTTTATTGGTAAGAATACTTTCCTTCAGAGGCTTAATCAATTATAGTCATTGTCCACACCTGATCCTCCACTGAGCAAAAGCTTAGAAAATATTTCTTGTAAGGAATTATCTTATTACCCTTTATACTGAAATTCTGAGTAGTAGACACAATAGATTTAAATCTTTAAATTTATTTTTCTGAAGACTGTCAGGCTATAGAAATGTAAAGTTGTCCAGTAGACATGGTAAAAAGTAGTGAAGTCAACTGCTGAACTGATTTTATTCCCAAAGCCAATGCCCTTACTATGGTATCACACCACTTTCTGGGAGTATGGAAGATGGATTGAGACCTGGATTCATTTCTTCTATGAATATTCATTGAGTGCATGCTAGACACTAAAGATGTAGTGACAAAAAAAGCAAAATGTAATTGTTCTCCCAGGCCAAGTTGCTAGTTAACCACCTGCAAACTGGAAGAGGATAAAGAAATACCACCCATCTTCCACTAGGGCTATTCTTAGACAACTAGATAATCTACTGAAGTGCTTTGAAAAAACCTATAACCTCCAAAGGACCCAGCGATAGACTTCCAAGCAAGAAGGACTTGTGCTTTACACTCAGGCACATTTGTAGTGAATCTGCTCTCTCCCATTGGTTGGCTAAAAATCTTAGGAAAGATAGGCGATCCAAACCAGTTTCATCACCTGCTTAAACTAATGCACAATGTACATTTGAGGAATCATAGTAAACTTTAATCCAAGAAAGCCTGAGGGTAGGCTCTGTCACATAACAGTCACTTAGTAAACCTTATTTCTCATGCCTTTATCACTTTCCATCCTGAAAGATAAAGGCAAGCACCCAGGTTTTCTTCATAAAGTCCTATAGGGGGCAGAGAACAGAGTAACTTAAAGGAGAACTACAGTGGTTGGATGCTTCACTGCAGTATGGCTGCATTTCAACCTAGGAGGCTGGTAAGCACATGCTCCATGGCTTCTAAGACACTGTAAAAGGAGCCCAAGAGAATTCAGGTTTCTCTCATCTGTGGCGCTTTAGCCCAGGGACAGCCATGATGTCACAGCTAAGGGCTTTTGAACAGCTCTGTCCAAAACCCAGATAATGGAATGGCAAACGTTAAGCATCTCTGGCTCCCAGCCTTCCAGGTGCCTTTGTAGAATGCCAAGGATCTTTGACGAGAATAGGGCTAATAAAAATTATTATATGACACTATGTGATATTATGGGGCTCTTTTCTGTTTTCATTCCAATCTGCCTCTGTTCTATTCCCTGTCTTCTCTTTAAATGACCTCTACTCTGTCCAGATTTAATTACTTTATTTTCCTTTCATTTGTTCTGGGTTTCTGTTGTTTAAAAATACTGTTTTCTCTTCCTTTCCTACTGCAATCCTATCTAATCCAACGAGACCCAGACCAAACACCCTTCCCTCAAATTTCCCCTAAATTGTCCTGCTGCCCACTGAAATGAAAGCTTACTGTCCTTGATCACTCATTTCATATCCATTTCTTGTTGCACTCCGATTTTCTTCTAATATATATGCTATTTCCATATGAATTATAATAGCCCTTTTGGATCAGAACTTCCCTGACTATGGGAACCATATTGGATTCATGTTTATGTCTTTATGGAACCAACAAAGATGCTGAACAAATATTCAATGAATGAGTAGAAGTGATAACAGCCATCATGATGACAATGATGATGATGATGAGGAGGAGGAGGAGGAGGAAGGGGAGCAACTGATATTACCTACTTACTGTACATTGGCCACCTTCCTTCAATTCTTTACATAGCTTACTTTACTGAATCCATTTGATAAGCCTTCATAGTAGCTACACTTATTATCTTTTCCTATGAGATTGCAAAACTGAAACACTATATGCCAAGCTACTTACCTGAAGTTATATAGCTAGGAACAGCAAAAACAAGGATTTCAACCATGTGTTCTTTCTTCAGAGGCAGTGTTATAAGTTCTACCAATTACCTGGCTAACCCCCTTCCTTGTCTTCCCATTTTCATAGTTTTAGGAAAATGCTCCCATAATTTTAGAATTATGTAGCCTCTGAAGAAAATGTTCAGACTTCTTTATTTCCTTTCTTCTTTATCTTTTTTGTTTCCCCTTCTCTTTCAAAAATGAGCCTTTTAAAAATCACTTAATGAAAAGACATTTGTGGTTAATTCTGACCAGAGCAGTACTAAGAGGACAGCTCCTGCTGAGCCGACACATGCTTTTGATGTAGATCGAGTTCTGGCTGAGTTGAGTGCTTTCAACTCCCCTTTAAAAGGAGTTATTCCCACAGGATTCTATTTAAAGCCCTGCAGATAGTCACAAAAACAGACGGCATGGAGCAGAACTACAGCCCTGGAGGGTGGTGAGAAGCATGGATCCCCTGTTCCTCTTCGCCCCACAAGTCAGCCCAGCAAGCCCAGCTGAAGAGTGTGGAAGCCCAGAGAAAGGGGTCTCTCCATGTCTACTCCAGTCAGCAGCCAAATGGTGACAGAGGACCAAGGGCCAAACAGATGACCCTAATAAGATGCAGGGAGTATAACCGGGAAAAGAAAGGGGGGAAAACAACAAAAAAGTCTAATGTCTGGCATAAGGGAGGGAATGTGATGTTGAGGAGGTGGAACAAAGAGATTCTGGATTCCCTAAGCTCTCTGCAACTCAGCTTTCCCATCTGGAGCGGTCCTTAGGGTTCAAAACAGGCAGAAGTAGTCTAATTAAAGGTTTCTTGAAATAATATGGACTGCTTTTCTCTCTCTGGCTCATCTGTTAGTACTGGGACTTGACCCCAGAGGCTTTTCATTGAGCTACATCCCAGAAAGTTTTAACTTTTCTTTTGAAACAAGGTTGTACTACATTGCTAAGCTACCCCAGGCTGAGCTCAAACTTGCAATCCTCCTGGCCCAGTGTCCCAGACTACTAGGATTATTAAAACTCTTGAGACAAGCTTAGGGTCAATTTTTTTTTTTTTTTTTTTTTTTTTTTTTTTGCTTTTTGGAGACAGGGTCTCGCTTTGTAGTTCAGGCTGGCCCTGAGCTCACTATGGTGCCCAGGCAAGCCGCCGCAAACTCAGCAATCCTCCTGTCTCTGCCTCCCGAGTGCTGGGATTACAGGCGTGAGCCACCATGCCCAGCATTATATGTGGTTACCGGGGATTGAACTCAGGTCCTTGCGCTTGCAAGGCAGGCACCGGAACCACTGAGCTAACCCTCCGGTAGGGTCAATTTTTTGCTTCCCCTGCTCTTTTGCCTCACCGTAGCCCAGTGTCTCATCTTTCGGTGGGTTCACTTTATTGTTGGGTACCATTTTTCTCTATACTATGAATTTTCTCAGCCATTTCTCTTTATTTTCTGCCTCCATGCCCACAGCAAAAGGCCCTACAGTTTGTGGGTGCTCAAGGAATGTTTATGGGGGTGATTTGGAGGCAATATCCAGTCTCTGTATCCTTGGCACATAGTGCATGATCCATAAATGCTGATTGGAGTGGAAGGAGGAGTATGTGGCCAATGAGCCCAATTGCTTGATTTCAGAGAGCTATTGTGTCTTGGCAAGAAGGTGGCCATTTGCAAATTTGAAACATAAATTTCATTTAATTAGTGGCATGAACTAGATGGCCACAGCTGCTGTTTCTTGCAGTGGCCAAGGACCTAGGGGGAAATGGCAGCTACATGCACAGAGTGGATCAAACAAGCAGGGAGTAGGGAGTGCTGGGTACATGGGAGTTCTATAGACCTCTCTGTCTGCAGGAGGGTTTGGGTGACTAGTAAACTTCAATGTTTATTTTCCCAAAAAGGTACAAATATGCAAAGTGAATCTATGAAGTAGTATCATGTACAGGAATAAGCATAGAATTTGGAATTGCTGAGATAGCACTTGAGTCCTTCCACAAATGCTACCCTACAGCCCCTCTGCAGCTCTGATCCCATCTACCTTCACAATGTCATGACCATCAAGCTCATATATAAGTGTTTGGTAAAGACTGACATGTTATATAACTTCAGGTGAATTAACAAGTAATTACCAAGTAAAGGACCTGAGACTTGTTCAATAGTCTAATCCATGCCTCACAAAATTCTGTGTAGTTAGTATTTCATGAAAGGAAACTAAAGATGGCTGTCCCTCTCCAGAAGTCAGGCAGTTCACACATCTGAATTTACAATACTTTTACTGTCTTTCAACGCTATTCATCTGTTGTTGTTGTCCCTACTCCATCATAAGTAGAACCTTTGGCCCTGGCTATATAGGGTCAAACCTCATGGTTCATGCATTAAGTTTAAAGCTACAACCCTCCATTTGATTATGCTCTACATCACTACACTCCACAAAAATTCAGGCATGACTCATCAGCCTTCAAGTGCACAAGGTCACTCTCTGTCTAAAGCATAAGTTTAGGCCTTGCAGGGGATCTTAGCTGCAATATTTTCCTCTAGGAGCTTGCATTCTAGGAAGGACAGCAGGCAGAAAGACTGTAACATTACATAGCACTGACAACCAGCTATGGTACTGGGAGTTTACCACGTGCCAGTTTGCCTTCTAAGCTTTCTTTAGCTACTAATTGCAGCGATAAAAGAAGACCACCCAAACAACAGGAAGCAGTTCCTTCAGAGCTTGTTATAGCATCATTGTCAGCCACACCACTGGGGCCTGGAAAGTGCTCATATACAGGTAGTGGAGCAGGAGAGCTCTGTGACAGAAAGGGGAAGGTTTCAGGGCACCCCTGATGGGGTTGGTGGTATGGACTAGCTGGATGGGGATAACTAGAAGCTAGACACCTATTCTGATTGGCCCTAAATTGGAAGAAGGGCCAAAAAAGTAGGGAAATGGAAGCTACTGATTAAGTCTTGACCATTGGCAGTCCATCGTTACCATGGCTATGGCTTGGCCTCCCATCCCCATGACAGAAGATTGTATATCAAGGTTCCATCTTCGTACACAGTCCAGTCTTCGCCTGTGTACTCAGAATTCATTTGGGCCTTACAACAATCATGTTACATAGTATTATGTTATCTGAAGGAAACTGAGCCACAGAGGGCTTAATTAACCTGTCCAGGGTTACACAGGTAGTAAAATGGAAGCAAAATTCTAACCACAGTTTCCCCCCAAGAACCCAGAGTCTTTCCCACTAAACTCATAAAATTAAATATAAAAATGTCAAAAATATGAGAGGAAATGGGCAAAGGACCTAATCAGAGAATTTACACAAAAAGAAATGCAATAACTTTTAATAGAAAAAATGATGCTCAAATTGAATCGAATTAAGTGAAATAGAAAATAAAATTAAAATCAGATACCATTATTTGCCTACCCTGTTGGCACCTATCAAAAAGTTTGATGATATACCTTGTGAGTGAACGTGTAAATTGAAAAGTTCTTTGTGAAAGAATTTGATGACATCTATCAAAATTAAAGATATTTCTTCTTGAACCAAAATTCTTCTTCTCAGATCTTTATAGACACAGGCTTGTACAAATGAGATGATACTCAGATTAGGACATTCACTGCTGCCTTGATAAAAGCAAGCACTGGGGTGAGTTGAATGACCACACCAACTCAAGACTGGGCCGGAGAACATAAGAGTGTCTGGGGCAGGAGCGGATCCCTCCCACACTCGCTGCTCCAGGGGCTGAGCCCACACTTGTTTCCTCCTCAGCACCACCCTACAAAGCAGCACTCTCAAGGAACCTACTAAAGAGGGATTCAGTGAAGGTACAGACAGCTTACATTGCCCAAGAGGACACAAGGTTGGATTTAAACTCAAGAGGTCTACCTCCAGAGTCTGTGCCCTTGACCACATTATCTTTACTCCTCAGCTACCATTTAAAAAGTGACATGGCTCTGTGTGAGCAACATATTTTCCCCAAGACGCACAGTGGGAGATTGAAGAAAGGCTGCAGCTCCAGAATGATATGTGTTAATTGTACATCCATCCATGTCTGTATATACACATAGAAATACACACACACACACACACATATGCAGGCATGGGTTCATGGTGAGAACACATGCCGAGAAATGTGTCCATAGCGACCTCATCATTGTGAGACCATCACGGAGTGCATGCACACAAATGATGGCTACAGTCATTTTGTAAAGACATATCTGCACCCGTCTTCATAGCAGATCAGTTTGTGATAGCCCATTCTTGGAAATAACCCAGATGCCCATCAACTGGAGACTGGATAAGATGTGTTTTTTTATAAAATGGAGTATTACTCTGCCACAAAGAATGACAAGTTTCATTCATTTATGTGCAAATGGACACCATGAGGATACACTAATAAGTGAAATAAATAGATCACAGATATGTAAATACCATATCTTTTCTTTGGTATGAGAAACTGTAGATGTAAATGAGTTCTAGAATGTATGATAGATTGTATGAAATAGGAAATATTCAAAGGGAATGTGGAAGGGGAAAGTAATGAAGAGAAAGAATAAATACGATTTGAAAAGAGAAAGAAAGTATATGTATATTGTGGGTGGGGGGTTGTGGGGTGGGTAGGGATGTGGGTTAAAAAAAAAAAAAAGATGGCTACAGAGGACCAGGAATTTAGCTCAAGTGGTACCAAACCTACTTTGGAAGCACAAGAGCCCAAGTTCGATCCCCGGTACTGCAAAAAAAAAAAAAAAAAAAGACAAAAAACAGATGGCTACAGCATCATTGACAATAGTCTTATGGGACTGTATCTACATGTGATCCACAAATCCCTGCAGCTCCCTGTTTGTGTCTATGCATGTCTGTCTGGAAACATGCACATGTAGTATATAAGTATATAGATATGCAGTGTACGTATATGTATAATATATATGAGTATATGCATGGGACACACTCTGAAGAACATATACCCACCTAGCAGACCTAGAGGAACTAGGCAACTCAGTAGCAAAAATGAGAAATTTTAACCACAATAATATTTATTTTTAAATTTGGTTGCCATAAACATGTTTTTCTATTAAAAACATAATCAAAATCAAAACCACATAATCGCTCTTCTACTATAAATCTTTGGACTGCTTCTTATTCTTACACATTAACTCCATGCTTCACAGCACTCTCCAAGACCCTGTACCACCTGCTACTTCACTCCCAAAGCAGGCAGGTCCCCTTCACTCTCCCTGGCCCAGTGCTGTGGGCCTCCTTCCACAGCTGAGGCCGGGCCAGCTCTCCCTCCTCAGGGTCTTTGCACCTCACACTCCTTCTGCCTCATACTGCTCCCGCATTTACAGCTGCACAGCTCCTTGTTCTACAGACCTCCATGTAGCCTCCTTAGCATTGAATTTAAATGTTTCCTCTGCCCTTGTTATTATCTAGCATTGTACACTGTTCTCTTTTTCATGTAACACTACCCATAAGCTATTACTATTTATTTTCATTGTTTTGTTTTCTTATTTCTTTTTTTTAAAATTCGTGACTCTCTTTCCCAGAAAAAGACTTTCTTTCTTGACATGACAGTCCCAGTATCCAGCAAAGTACATGCCACATAGTAGATGCCCAATCATAGCTGTTCAATTGTTTAATTAATTAACTCTCATTCATGGAGAAAAAACAACATGGGAGGGGACCTCAAAGGCAAGACTTTCTTTCTCAGCCTACAGCACAAGAGGTAGGAGACAGCATAAGCTTCATACGAGATCTTTTATTCACTCAGTGAATAGGGCCCCAAAATCTTGACGTTACTATATGGTAGTTGGAGGGAGGTAGATGCATACATCAGCTTTGAAGTTTGACAGGCTAGAATCAAATTCCTGCACAGCTGCACGTGAGTGGCTTTGGGTAAAATTACTTAACACTTGAAAATGTGAATTGCGTCATCTATAGCACTCAGATGATGGCCATCTGGTAAGGGTCAAATGTAATGTGTAGAGCCTGCCTCGTGGCAGGCCTTCAATCAGTAGTAATTATAAGTACTACTTCTACATGCCTTTCCCGAGTATACAGATCCTCTCAGAGGCCAGAGACAGAAACTACTAACAGCGAAGCCCAGACCAACCCCCAAGACCGTGTTCTGTTGTTGCTCTGGGCATAATGATGATGAAGGGGTGATGGAGCCCAGTCCCCCAACTCGGGCCCCATTAGATTCTCCTTGCTGCTCAGAACTGCAGGCACCCACATGCTCCATTGTGTTCTTGCAGATTGCTGTTTCATTAGTATTTGCCAGGTTTTTTTTTTTTTTAGTAATAAATTTTGGACACAATGCCTGCATGTCAGGTCATTTCAAATGCTTTAAGGAAGATTTAGATCTTTTTCCTCCTTATTATTCCATTTCTCCTTGAACTACGGAATCAAAGTTGGCTAGATTTTAGCAGGCAACCATGTTATCATTGACCTACCTTTCCCTCTGACCTAGGGGTCAGGGAATTTTAATGCAACCCATGAAACAAACTCTAGAATTTTAGGCAGACCTAGACAAGATGGCCAGTTATGTCTGACAGGCTCGAGCCTGCGACACACAGTCATTCTTGCCCTGACATTCCTCCTGTCATGACTCAGTGCAGTAAGCCTAGCAAGGCACTGTCTGAGCAGTGCCCTTGGAAATAGCATCCTTGCAGCCTGTCTGGAAGGTATAACACAGACTGCGAGAGAGGGAAGCTGAGTTTCTCAAGGACCGAGGAAGTATGTGGACCCCCGCTCTGTTGTTTCCTGAGTCAAACCCTCGGGGGCCCCTCAATCTTCTCCCTCCCATTCCAAGAAGAAGTGAGTCAGAAATCCAGCCTGGAAAGGAAGGAAGAACCCTGCCAGCGAAACTCATCAGTCTGTCTTCAGGCTCTGAGAGCGTGAAATGGAAATGGATGGGATCCAGTGAACCTGCTCTGATTGTATTATTTTAAAATGCTCTGGACACAGATTAGCTCTCTTTGTCTGGTGTTTAGGTCTCTTTTTTTTCTCCCTTCTCTTTCTTCTCCTAGGACACAGGAGGAAGACGCCCAGTGATAAATTCTTTGGACAGCAGTGTGTCTCCACCACACTGTCCACATGCCCCGATCGTCCCTTCTGGATGGAAACGTACCAACTCAGAGCTGTGCCCCTCGTCGAATCAACCCAGACTCGCCCCTTCAACAGCACCCCAAAGAGGCCAGCCATTGCTCTCTGCGCAGGGCGGGAGACACATATCAATCTCCCAGCAGTCTATTTCCCATCCTAGCAGGGTTTCCACCCACTTTGGAAGAATGCAGGTGGTCTTTCCCAGCAGTGTTGTTGTTTTGCTTCCAGCACCTCGAGGAACCCTGGCAGGAGATGGGACACCCTGAGTGAGTGATGGTGTTGGCTCGTTCCAACCGTGGCTGAGGAAAGTCACCCTAAACACTGCAGACACCATCTGTGCAGGACACAGATATCCAGAAAGCAGACAGATCAGCCCACAAAGCAGGCACAGGGGCTTAGTGCCAAGGGATAGTGACAGGGCCGCCAGGCTGGGTTTTAGAGCACTTGAGTTCTTCTCTTTCAGTAACAAACTCTTGGGCTACGGAAACATTTGTCAGGCTCAGTTTCTTCATCTATTAAATGGACTGCCTCCAAAGTGAATATATTTATTTTTGTCACATTTACTATATTTTGAATCATTTGGCTTATTTCAATATGCACAGTATCTTCTCATCCAAGGCTATAGTGAAAATGTAGATAAGCCAAAAAAAAAAAAAAGCTCAGCTATAATTGTTCTATGGCTTTGTACAAATTATTTCACTCTTTTGTGTCTCAGTTTGTGCATTTATATAATGAGACAAATTACCAATTTAGGACAAAACAAGATGACTTGAAATCGAGTGACCTAGATATTTCATGGGTGGTAGCTATTAGCATGATTACTCACACCAAGAAACTCATTTTACACAAACTTCCAATCTCCTTTCATGCCTGCCCCAGTGCTGCTATATAGTAGATGCTCAGTAAACAGTTGCTAATTGACATACTCTCAAGCTTCAAGACAGAGCAGAACTGTATTTGCTAATGGTGTCATCATTGCAGAATGATTTTATAACCCCATTAGTCTGAGAGAGCTAAATGGAGCTAAAAACATTCACATTGAGAGTTGTAGTATCCAGGCCACTAAAACATTTGATTTTTCTCCTTTTCTCCATCAAGTGCCAACATGTGAGTGAATTCATCTCTGCTCTCCATTTTGATGTCTGTCTTGATGTGAAACCCATTCTGGGAATAAGCTGATGACATCCAAACTGTATCCTATTAACACATCTTCCTTTCAGAAGCTGCCGCTATTTTACAGAAATGCCTTTGGGTGTGTTGTGGAGAAAATGCCTGTGTCAAAGGGATCCAGGCTTTGATCAGGATTGTTTTCCTTAGTGCTTCTTTTCAGGCACTGCAGGAAGTTTTCTCTCACAACAGATTGACACAGTTATCAGTGATTCTCATGAAAGTCTTGGGGTGGAAATGTCACTTCTGTCCCCCCCACACACACTTTTCTGGGCCAAATTCTGTTCCCGGAATGTTCAACTGCAGCTCCAGTCCTCTTGCCCTGAGGCTTAGACAGTGTTGCATGGGGTGGATTATCTCATTCCTGAATAGCCCTGATCTGTGAAGCTGGGGCCACTTTGCCTCTCTAAGTCCGTCCCCCAATCGGCATCGGAGGCTGTTCGTGCTCCTGGTAAGGGGACTGCAGGTGCCTAGCACAGCACCTGTCAGTTTCTTATGGCATGAACCGCATCGAGTCATCTGTGGACAGGCAGCCAGCATGGTCTCAAGGATTCTTCTCAACAATTCTGATGATAACGCGATTTGTTTTTACTTATGAAAAGACCAAAGCTCGGAGAGGTGAGCCATTGTGCGGAGGTTCTGACTGAGGAGGTGGCTGGAGACTCAAGAGCAGAACAACACCTCCCAGCAATGCATGATCATGGTCTGGCTCCTGGGTCGTGGAAAGGGAAGAGACCATGCTACAGAGGGCGAGATCAGAGGTATTGAAACACTGAAATGTGATCTTGGGAATATAAGATACTATATCCATGTCACACATCTTCATGTTGATAAATGTGAAAGGTTATCCTTATTCCCACAGAAGAATTTAGGAGCAGAGGAACACAGTGACACCAACTTACTACCAAATCTTCTAAATAAATATGTAAATAAAAAGTGAGAACCCAAGTAAGATATTACATAAATAGTTGGTGAATTTGAGAAGGATATATGATTTTTGTGCTACACTTAAAATTTGTCTGTAAAGTTTAAATTTAGTATCAAACATTTTAGGTATTAAAAAGAAAGATTTAAAAGACATACGAAAACAAAGTATACAGCTGGTTATAGTGGTGCACACCTATAATCCCAGTATTTGGGCAGGCTAAACCAGAAGGACTGCAAATTTGAGCCAGTATGGGCAAATTACAGACTTAATGAGACCGTGTCTCAAATTAATTACTTTTTAAGAGAGCTCAATGTAAAAGCCCTAGGTTAAATCCCTAGTACCATCAAAAAAATAGTTATATAATCAGCAATTTATTAGAAAAATAAACTGTCAGGCCACATCCAAGACCCAGACAATCAGGATCCATAGTTTTACACAAACCCCAGACGACTTAATTGTGTGCCTATTCAAGCTTGAGAATCTCTGCTTTCCTTAATTCAAGAGGAGGCACCTGGTCCAGCTGCCAGACATCCTGATCACAAGCCACCTGAATTGCATGGGCCAAACTCTCATTTGGGTCATGGTGCAAACTCTTATTCATCTCTGAAAAACACAATTCAGAAGTCATCTGCTCTATGAACATGTGTCCTAACCGTGTTCACAACCCCCTTCCCAACGACTGCACTATATTTAGTGTTTTTAGTTTTTAGTGCACTATATTTAGTGCATTCACGAAGATTGCTTGTTGTCATGCCATTTTCACATCGTACTGCAGTTCAGCCTAATTTTTTCCCGTTAGCTTAAGGCATAGTTATTATTTGTTGTATCCTCAGACCCAAGGCAAGCACATGTTAGAACTTGAGAAACTTTTGAGTGAATGAACAAATGGATATTTGAATGAATAAATTCAGCTCTGTGCTTTCAATACCCATGTTATATTCATGGCTCCAAGACAATCTGCTGGGTCCCAGAAGGGACCTGAGGTAATTTAGATTAGAACAGACACCAGGCAGGAACAAAAGAGTTGGTAGAAAGAGAAGTTTCACCGCACAGATGTCCAGCCTGTAACCCAACACTGGGCCAGAGCACTACAGAGATCGCCCCTTTCAAAGGCCCTCACAATGCTTAGCAGTTGCATCGATTTCTACTGGCTCATGACCCAGTAAAGCATTGTTATAGTAACAATTCATTGGAAAGGTCGACTTACCACCAAATATGTAGATGTCACAAAAATACAACAAATAACAAAAGATGAGCTCAGCCAATACCATGCTCAAATCAAGGGTAACTAGAGGAAAAAGAAGAAGAGCAAAAGCGGCAGATATGAAGACTAGTTTGCTGGAAAGCAGGAGCCATTGTTATCACGGAGGGTCTTTTCTCTGGGCTCTCGCAGGTGCCGATGGAAAGACAGAACGGGACATCAGAGAGCTCAAATGACTGAAAGGAAGGAGAGGCTTTGGTTTGGAAACCATGATCTCTCTTTCTCTTGCCTTCAAATGCACCATAAGGAATGGATTTATAATGAGCTGCTTCTATCCAAGAAGTAAAGCGAATTTAAAAGGAGCTACTAGTTACAATCCAGCCTCCCTGGTGTTTTCTGTAAAAGAATAATTTCAGATATCAAACAGAAGCATCCATGGGCTACGTAAGGCTGTATGGACTCCAGGCTTTTCAACACAGAGAAGGTCTGATACCATAGTACTTGTAGAAGAAATATTTTATTTTAACTCCATGTGGGACTTTTAAAGAATTCCCCCAGGAACAGGGTTTGGCCAAAAAATGGAGTTTAATTTAATGAGGGTAAAAAGTTTAAGAAAGAAATACAAAAGGAAAGTCCTAAAAGGACAGAACAGACTTGGAGCAGGAACCTATATCAAACTAGCTTTAAAAAAAAATACCAGCAATGGCAATAAGAAGATTCAGGGCATTAGGAGGTGCTGAGCCTCTCCAGGGATTTTCATTGAGTTTACCTTAGGCCTGCTATGTGCATGGAAAGCTTCTCAAATGAGTAGAATAAAGAAGAACCAAGCTGAACTGCTTGAGGGTATTTATTCATTTTAATTCCTACTATGTGCCAGTGGACTTCATTTGGGTCTATGTATAACCTTTGTTTTACAGACACTAAAGTAGAGAGAGACCAAAGACTCACATTTAGTCTTCAAAAAGGTCCCCTTGTCTCACCTTGAGGGCAGTGACAGAGGACTATAAAATATGTATGTCTCTGTGTACAGAGCCACCAAGTCATATTTCCTGGTACTTCTTGATAGTCTTTTGAACTCCTTTTTCCCAGTTAGCTTACAGACCCCTGCCATGAATTTTTACCTTAGACCCATTTCTCTCCCTTTGTCCTCTTATGGATTTATCACTTCCAATTCTCCCTTTGATTCAAAACTACCTTAACTCACTCATAACATCTCTTTTGGCTCTCACTGCAACAACCAGGAACCCACACATCGAGCTCCTTTCCTCAGTGCTGGCTCTCAGCATGCAAGCTGAGAAAGTACAGGTTCTCAGCAAATTACGATTTAAATCCAGATGCTAACTCCAAAGCTCAGGTTTATTTTCTTGTGCCAAGAAGTCTTTGTACATGTGGGGGTTGTTTCCAAACAGACCAAAAAGAGCTTCAGGAATGCTAACCAAATCATACAGGATGCAGATTTTCATGAAGTTTTGAGGGCTTTAATTTGGAACCCAGCGATTAAGAATATGTGATTGATTATTCCACTGGTGGCAGGACTTAAAATTACTTTGGTACCACCTATGAAGTAAATAGATCTGTTAAGCAAATGAATAATGTAAACTGTGGTACCTAGGGTTGAGTTTCAACTTGATTGTCTTTCGGCTCTGCCTTGGATCTCATGGAGCACATTTCTAGATGTGTCTGAGTGATGGTAGAGGAGTGGCCCTGGGGTTCACGCCTGGTCACGCTCTCCTCCAGCTGCAGCACTCTTCCCTCGCGCTGCTTCCTTCCTGCCATGAACTAAGTTACTTTGTTTCACCATCTCTCTCTGCCATGCTCTCTGCGCCTTGAGGTCAGCCTATTGTGAACTGCAATGTGAGCGAATTAAAATGTTCTTTAAGTTGTGGGTGTTAGCTATTATGTCTCAATGACAAGAAGGCTGATTAACACATAAACCTAATCAAAAGGGAGGAGGAAAGGAGGGCTCAGCGAGCCCTCGGCCTGTTTTCCCAGGTGACTGCCATCTGGTAGTGGACAGAGTAGAACTGCATGAATGGCAGGACCCACAGAAAGGTCTGACACACCAGTAAAAGGGGAAGGAGAAGGGAAGAAAGCAGGAGCGACTTAACTGTCTTCAGAGACAGGAAAAGAAATGTTTCCAAATAATATCTTCTGTATTTTTAGTTCCTAGCAGATTGCTGGAAGTTTTCATTGGTATGGTACCGTGGTCTGAATGCTTATATCCTCTCCAAAATCTGTTTTACTAACTTTTAATGTAACAGTATTTGGAGATGGGGTCTCTGGGGAGGTCATCAGTCCTTAAGGAAAGAATCTCACAAAAGGGATTAATAGCCTAATGAAAGAGCCCAAGGAGAACTGTTTGCTCCTACACCATCTGAAGGTACAACACAGGGTACCCCTCACTGCAACTCAGGAACAGCCTTTCACATGACACCTACCCTGCCTGGGCTTTAACCTCAGATTTCCAGCTTCTGGAACTGTGGGAAATACATATCTGTTGTTTATAAACTTCCCAGTCCATGGGATCTTGTTTTAGCAGCATGAATGAGCTAAGAAAACTGTGTGTGTGTGGCCTCTGGGGTCTGCAGTGCCAGCTGGGCCAAGCTCTAGCTGAGGATGTTCACTATTCCCCCACCAGACTGGCACGTAAGAATTACTCGTGAGTGTGTGAAGATAAACACCACGCTTTAAGTCATACATTGTTCTGTACACTGTTTATTAATTGCCTTCCTTGTATTTACTGTGAGCCTATAAATCTCAGAAAGGAAGGTCTTATCCCCTCATCCTCATGCCGTCAGAGCTACACAGTCACTACTTAAAAGAGAAGCTGTTGGTCAGATGATAAGGCAGTAATCACTCAGTCTGGCATTCAAGAGACTTTACTAGTTAACCCAAACCAACTTACTAGCACAACTTTCCAACAACTGGTTACCCACAAACTGCACTTGTCTCCAGCAAAATTAGTCTTCTCATTGGTCACCAACTATAACACTGACAGCTCCATTCCACATTTTAAACCAGATATAGAAGGCTATTTCCTTTGCATTCTTTCATTACTGAGATATAATTGAGCTTTGCTGAGAGATTATTGGCACATAAAAATTTCACACACTCAAGATGCACATTTTGGTACATATATATATACATTGTGAAATGACTACCACAATCAAGCTAACAGTCATCTCAGCCCATTGCTTTTTATATGTGATAAGAATACTTACAATCTATCCTTACACCAAATTTCAAAGACACAGTCCATTACTATTAACTTTGATCCCTATGGTCACTGGTATATTGGATTTCCAAAACTTATTCTTCTTGTAGCTGAAAGTTTGTACCCACTAAGCACAATCCCTCATTCCTCCCACCTCCCACCCTTAACCTTTGGTAACTCCAGCTACTTTATGCTTCTAGGCACTTGATATTAATTCCCACATGTAAATTATATCACGCAGAAATTTTTTTCTGCAGCTGCCTTATTTTACCTAGCATAATATCCTCCTAGTTTATCTATGTCACTGAAAATGGTGGAATCTCTCTTTTCAAGGCTAAATAATATTTTTTGTATATGTTCCAGTTTCTTTATTCATCATCAGGCACTTGGGGGATTTTTCTTACTTTGTCCAATTATAAATAGTACTACAAAGAATATGAGGTGCCGATGCCTCTTCAAAGTGCTGATTTCATTTCACTGGGTTATAAACCCAGAAGGGAGATTGTTAGGTCATATGGTAATTCTATTTTTTGAGGAACTTCCCAACTGTTTTCATTCATGGTAATACCAAGGTACATTCCTACCAGTGGAGTAAAAGTTTTTCTTGGCCAATACTTATTATCTCTAAGTTTTTTTAAACTTTAGAAATCTGAACAGGTATGAGGCAACATCTCATCGTAACCTTTATTTGCATTTTCCTGATGATTAGTAATGTTGAGGTTTTTCATTATGTGCTAATTTTAATATTTTCATATGCCTATTCAGGTCCTATTTTTTGCCTATTTTTTAAAATTGTGTTATTTGGGTTTTTGTTGTTGTTTGCCTCCTTGCTTGATTACCTGCTTTTGTCCTGGTATAAGTTCAATATGTATTTTGAATGTTGGCCTATCATATATATGATCAAATATATAATTTGCAAGTGTCCTTTCCAAATCTGCACATTGTCTTTTCATTTGTTTCCATTGCTTTGCAGAGGAGTTTTAGTTATATGTAGTCCATTGATTTTTATTTTATGTTTGATGTTATTATCTGAGCTCTTGATGTCCCATCTAAAAAATGATTATAAATGTCAGTTTTTTCCCTACATTTTTTTCTAAAGTTTTAGTTTCAGGCTCTTGATCTATTTTGAATTCATTTTTGTATGATATGAGGATCTAATTCTATTCTTCTGTACTGAGATGTCCAGTTTTCCAAACACCATTTGTTGAAGAAGTTATCTTTTCCCCATTATATATTTTTGAATATACAATGGATTTACTTGTACAATTTTACTTCTAGGTTCTGTATTCTGTTCCAGTGGTCTATATAATGCCATTATTGTACCAGTTTAAATATTTAAAGCTTTGTAATATAATTTGAAATCAGGGAGTGTTTTACCTCCAACTTCAGTTTTCTTCCTCAAGATTGCCCTTGGCTATTTGGCTTTTGTGGTTCTAGTTGAACTTTATAGTTTTTTTTCTATTTTGTGAAAAATGTCATTTAAAGGAAAAAAATGAAAATTAAGACGTGCCATGTACTGGTACAAATTCTCAATGTTGATTGTGATCATAACATGTATATAAAATGTACCTAAATAATAAAATCAACTTTTTAAAAAGTTTTATGGAAATTTCATTAGATCTGTACAACGCATTGGGTAGGATAGTTATTTGAACCATAGGAACTATCTCAATCTATGTACACAGATAGCTTTTCATTTATTGGTGATTTTATCAATTTCTTCCACCAATATTTTATAGCTTACAGTATATAGATCTTTTACCTTTTTGGTTAAATTTGTTTCTAAGCACATAGATGAGGAGAATGGTATATCATCCCAGCACTCTGGAAAATTGAGTCAGGACAATAGCAAATTCAAAACCAACCTGGAAAACTTACCAACTTAGCAAGATCCTATCTCAAACTGAAAAAGTGGCTGGGGCTATAGCTCAGTGGTCACATCCCGCCCGGCAAGCACACGTCCTGTGACTTACTCCATGTGGGGATGGAGAGTAAGAAGGTAGTCCCAGGACAATTATTAATACATTTTTAAGTATAACATCTTTCATGCTATTATAAGTGGTATTGTTTTCCTGATTTTTTAGAATAAAATGTTAGTATAAAGAATAGTATAGAATATTAGTATAAAGAAATTAACTGTTTTTTGTGAGTTTATTATCTGTTCTGCAAGTTTGCTGAGACTATTTACTGGTTCTAATGATTGTGTGTCCTTTTTAGGGTCTTTTGTTGGTATTTCCAACACAATATATACAGTCTAATATAGAATAGAAGTATCAAAGTGGATATATTTCCCTTGTAATAGATCTTAGAAAGAGGGTATTAATGATTCCTCATTAGTTATGATGTTATCTGTGGGCTTTTCATAAAGGCCTTTACTGGACTGAGGGAATTTCTTTCTAGACTGATGGTATTAAGAGTCTTTATCATGACCTTTGTCAAATGCTTTTTTTCTGCATCTACTCATGGTCATGTAGTTTTTTCATTCATCCTACTAAGGCAATGTATCACATTCATTGACTTGAATATATTAAACCAACCTTGCATTCCAGGGATTCATCCTACTTGATCACAGTGTACAGTCTTCTCCATGTGCTGTTGAATTTGGTTTCCTAGCATGTTGCTGGGGATTTGACTGTACTTTCATATCCCTACTGGCCTGTACTTTTCTCTTGAGTTGTCTTTGTCCAGCTTTGGCATCTGAATGATGCTGACCCCATCAAATTATTTTAAATATGCTCCCTCCATTTATATTTTTGAAAGAATTTAAGAAGAACTTGTATTAGTTACTTTTTGATTTTTGGTAATACTCATGCACCCATCTTCCTGTGGACCTTTTTTTCTTAGGGTAATTTAGATCTCTATTTTAATTTCCTCATTTGTAATTACTCTGTCTCTATTTTTTCTTGATTCATTCTTGGTCAGCTGTATGTTTCTAGGAATTTATCAATTTTCTCTAACCAATGTGTTAGTATACAATCATTCACAATAAGCTCTTTATGATCCTTTCTATTTTTGAGGCATCCATTACAGTGTCATTTCAGTCATTTCTGTTATTGTTTGTTCTTTCTATTCTTAATATAGATAAGAATTTGTCAATTTTGTTTGTTTCATCAAAAAAAATCAATTGTCCTTTGTAAACCTGAGGCCAAGTGCACTGCTCTCTTCCCACTTGTTGTTTACCATCTCTCTTCCTCACCTTCTCTCCCTTTGAGGTTGCTGAAGTGAATGCCCACAGTGGAATAAACCATTTCTTCTGAAAAGTACAGGGGACTTTTATACTTGCATTTAGCCCTGATTATTTTGTCTTCAGCTATAATTGTTTGTATCATTCCTGATCTTCCACTGGATGGTGAGCAACTTTTATTATTTTTTGTGACAGGGTCTCACTTTCTAGTTCAGGCTGGCCCTGAGCTCACTGTGTAGCCCAGGCAAGCCTGGAACTCAGCAATCTTCCTGCCTCTGCCTCCTGAGTGCTGGGAATACAGGTGTGCCACGCCCGGCACTGTGGTATGTGGTATTGATGGCTGGTGGGCGTGAGTCACCACACCCAACATTGTATGTGGTTACCGGGATTGAACTCAGGGCCTTGCGCTTGTGAGGCAGGCGCCGGAACCACTGAGCTAAATCTCCAGCCCCAGTGAGCAACTTTTATATCAAGGTCTCTCCCTTCTCCTTTTCTCTGCATTGTTTTGGGAAAATCTTCTCCTGTAATCTACTGATGGACTGGATCTCAGATGAAAAAAATACAACAGAGTCCTGAGTTTAAGAGCTCAACCGCAGGAAAAGAGGCTTTTGCGCACAGAAGATTACACTGCAAAATGACAAGGTATAGTGGATGTTAGTTGGAGTTTTAGTATTATTGTAACAAAGTTCTTCATCTCTGGGATGTGGGTTTGCTCTAGGGAGGGAAAAAACTCATTTGTAGAGATTCTTTTAATGCTTTCTTTATTCCCAGTAAGATTTTCTTGTGAATTAAAAAAGAACTTCCTCCTTTAGGTATGTTTCCAGTTTTGTTCCTGAGAGAACATTTTTAAAATATCCTCTTGGTTTCCTAAATAGAAAAACCCAGTGTTTCTGTTTTTCTCTTGTATTCTGACCAGCATAGCCCTTTCCTTCAAGGTTAACTTCCATTAACCACCAGATCACTCTTTTCAACACTTTCAAAGATAAAATTTCTTTGCCTTTTGGTTCAACCTTTCTTATAAATTCCTTTATCTTTTTTTTTGCTGCATGTGAGGTCTTTCCAAGGCTATTAGATGAAATATGGCAAGAAAAACCATGCCTTATATTTCTTACACATGACCATAACTGAAATTGAACTAAGCAAACAATAAGAACTTAATAATTTTGAAGGGTTGGAGACAATAATAATAGAATTATAGTTATGCTATCATAAATTCAGAATGTATCTAATCTAATGTCCAAATCAGGACACCTACATTATTAGAAATTACTCCACAGTTCTGGAGAAGGGATGGTAGTTAAACTACAGAAATTGATTTGCAATGCTGCTGTAGAATTGTTTAAATACATTTTTGCTTGTCATTTTTAAACTCCATACTCCCTTTCCCCATGTCACCTGAGGATGTCTTATACTCTCTCTTCTCCTTGGCTAGGTATTTAAAGAAATTGATGGCATTTGCCTCTCTGCTCTAGAGAACTTGTCTATACGTTGCAAAGCCTGATTTTTTTCAATATCCACAAATCAAATCTAAGAATTCTCCTACTTATATCCCAGTGTTACTAAAACTCTTAGGAATCAAATAATGATGCTGAACCCCAGACCTCATAATATTCTTGTATATCCAAGCCCTGACATAATTATGGTCTATAGAAAAAGAAAGTGTAAAATATTCATCCCTACAAAGAATTCTGTGTTTCTGAAGGTGCTTCAAGTCCTCTGACACCCCAAGCATGCAGTGGGCTTTGAGAAGGTGAGAGCTGGTAAGGGGGCGTCAGGCAGATGAGTCAGAACTTATGAGTCAAATTCTTTTATTTCCCAAGGAATTCAATTTAAGTGAGGTTAGGCAGTATGAGAAAGCTATTGGCTCATTATAAGAACACAGACACAGTATGCCAAAAAGCTAAATGCTGAGTGGGCTCTTGTTCGCATCATGATGTTTCTTTATGAATGTCACCTTCAATTTTTCATGCAAGGTTTCTCCATGAAGCTGGATCCATGGCAACTGGCACTTCCAGAACTCCTATCTTCCAATCTTCACTGCCAGAGTGCAATAGTTTCTTTCCCTGGACCCCTTTCAAAAGGAGGTCTCAAAGAAAAATTTTTATTGGCTTACTTTGAATTACACGTGGCCAGGAGTATTTAAAGGCACAGTTACCCATGGGTGAGGTTCCCCAGCACTTCCACAACACAGACAAAGCAAACTGCAGAAGAAACAACTGCCAGCCACTATCCTACACGCATAAGAAAAGCTGAGTGTTTAACTGACAAGATTTATTTGTTTGGATAAAAGAAAAAAGTGAAGGAAAAGTTAGCTTTACAAAAGTGAATTCTCTCTGTCCAAGGGTGAACCAAATTCAGAGAAGAAATACTTTGTTATAAGAAGTGATGAAATGCAAATCAACATCCACAACAGCCTCACCATGTTGTTTTATAATCTTCTATGCACAAACTCTTCCCCTACATGGCTGAGCTTCCTAAACCCAGGACTATTATGTCTCCTCATCTGAAGTCCATTCCAACAGCAGAATCCTACAGATTTTCCCAATATACAAATAGGGGAGAAAAAAGGAAATGAAAGGTGAGGCTCTGTGCATGAAAGTTGCTCACCATCCAGTGGAAGACCAGGCACAATGCAAACAGCTACAACTGAAGGCAGAATAATTAGGGCTAAATGGAAGTATAAAGCATCCCTTCATGTTATAGAAGAAATCACTTATTCTGCTGGGGGAAAATTTGGATAAAGCTTGTAAACAATCCAACTTCAGGGCTTTGCCATAAAAACTCAGCAACCCCAAAGAAGGAGAAGGTGCTCAAATGATAAACAACAGGTAGGAGGAGAACAACACATACTAAACTTGGGGAGGGGCCGGAGGGTTAGCTCAGTGGTTCCGGCGCCTGCCTCGCAAGCGCAAGGTCCTGAGTTCGATCCCCGGTAACCACATATAATGCTGGGTGTGGAGACACGCCCACCAACAATCAACACCGCATACCACAATGCCGGACGTGGTGGCTCACGCCTGTCATCCCAGCACTCGGGAGGCAGAGACAGGAGGATTGCT